>CM034463.1:35841140-35882140 GCA_019925255.1 Litchi chinensis | reverse complement strand
AACAGCAACTTCGTAAACCAAGTGCGATATCAGGTACTCTGGACCTCCATTTTGCCTATTAGCTTATACATCCACAATTGTGTAACCGTGATAGACAATGGCTGCAGTTGCTCCATGCACTCTTAGGAGCTGCTGATCAGTTCTCCCACCACCGTGCAGGTACTAATATACGTGTCACAATGGTGTACTTGCTTCGCCTTTGAAAAAATTATCTCTGTACTCTGATAATGGTTATACAGTTGAACCTTGATACAGAACAAACGAATGGTAATTATACACGATTGTATATTAGTATTTGTATATCTATAGACATACATGCACATATATATAGTTATACATAAATATGAACTTACATATAATGCTCCAGGTACCACCCCAGGTAGGGTGGTTAATCCCACAACAAGTCATATCTCTTATGTTTGCCTACTGCAGGAATGGAAGATCAACAGAACGTTTATTTTACTCACCAATGGTTTCCGGATGTCAACAACAATGCCTTCCAAGCTTCGCCCTCATTAGTCGAATGTACAGCCAGCCCGTCACATTCCGACACAAGTGGTAATGTTGCGGCTCCAGTTGGAGGTTGCAAATGTCCTTCAGAGGATCATAATCAAATGTCGCGTTTAACAACAACCGATGTGTTGGGTAAAGAATTCGTTTCTGTTGATGATGCCGAAGCATTTTACCAGAAATATTCTTTTTTTGTTGGATTTAGTGTGCGTAAGGACATGCTACGAAAGGATGCAACTGGCTTAATAACATGTCGACTGTGGGTTTGCTCGAAGCAGGGGTTTACACAGAAAAAATACTTGGACCGACGAGATAGGCAGCGCGAGTCAAAAGGCATAACTCGGGAAGGTTGTCGAGCTGCTCTCCGAATAAAATTCAATCATGACACAAGTATGTGGGTTGTGAATGAGTTCGTCGCTGAACATTGTCATGCCTTAGCAACCCGCAATCACGTGCAGTTCCTCCGTTCCCATCGTCATGTTCCATCTGCCAACATTGCACAAGCTACATCATGGAAATATGTTGGTGTTCCCACCTCTCAAGTAATGGAGCATATGGTCCACGAAGCTGGCAGTCATGCGGCTGTGGGTCACACTCGTAAAGACTTGCAAAATGGGTTAGATTCCAAACTAAGACAAACCTCAAGCAATGGTGATGCAGACGCAGTTATTGCATACATGACAGCAAAACAGCAGATGGAAGGTAATTTTTTTTTCAAGTATACTGTATGTGACGATGGGTCATTAGGGAACATGTTTTGGGCCGACTCGCAGTCCCATGTTGATTACCATTACTTTGGGGATGTTGTATCTTTCGATTCAACGTACAAGACAAATGCGTACAATCGACCCCTTGTCATCTTTGTCGGCGTGAATAACCATAATAAAACCACAGTTTTCGGATTCTGTTTGGTGGTAGATGAGACAATAGCCACGTATACATGGGTCCTCAACACATTTCTGCATGCAATGCAACAAAAGCATTCTGTAGCTGTAGTCACGGATGGAGATATTGCAATGCATAAAGCACTAAAGACAGTAATGCCTGGGGCAACTCGGCGATTATGTGCGTGGCATCTCGAACGAAATGTGCAGACAAATATCTACAATGCTGCATTCACATCAGAATTCACAACTTGCATGTTCACGTACATGACCGAGCTTGATTTCGAACAGTATTGGGCGATGATGGTGGCAACATATAAATTGGAGGGCAATGATTGGGTTCGAAAGCTGTTCGGTAGACGGAAACAATGGGCAGAAACATTTTTGAGAACCACATTTTTTGGGGGGATGCGAAGCACGCAACGTTCGGAGAGCATTAACCGTTTATTTAATAAGTACCTGAATCGTCGTCTGAAGTTATTCGAGTTCGTCAGCCAAACACATAGGGTCATCCAAAGACTTCGCCATAACGAGGCCAGAGACAACTTTCAGAATATTAATTCCAGACCAATGCTAGAAACCCACTTGTTGGAAATAGAGACACATGCATCTGAAGTTTACACTCGCAATATATTCCTAAAAGTAAGGAATGAAATCAATTCCGAAGCGACGCTGAGCATCATAAATTCTACCACTGAAATGACGTAGAAGACTTTTACATTGAAGAAGTTTGCATCTGGTGAAACAACTTGGGATGTGGTATACCACCCAGTTGAAAATACGTTCTGCTGCTCATGCAAATTGTTTGACACACTGGGTATCCCTTGCTGCCATATATTTAGTGCAATGAAAGCTATGAACATTGACTGTTTACCAGATTCGTTGATATTGCGTCGATGGACAAAGCATGCAAAGGGTGACGATGACGTTGATAAGGTGGTGCAGGAATGTGACGCAGATGTTGTTGGCATGGCACGGTAAACTTCACTTTTGGTTACTTTGCATGTAGGAAGTTATTGTTTTATGTTAATGGCATCGATATATTGTACAGAAAGGGGGTGCGGCCGCGTTCAAGTAATAGTGATGGTATCCCCGAACGATGCATCAAGCGTTTGCGGCCCCATCGGGATGTTAGGGCGGTGCCCACCACATGAGCAGTTCTACCGTTGCACAGCTCATGGGTTGGCAGCCGCTCCTACATGCCTGTGCGGCCGTGCTATTACTCCAGTACTTTGGCAAGGTCGCACAAGCATGTGAGGGTGGCTGCGCACCTGAAGCAGTGCAAGGCTGTGGGCAGTCGCTCTGACATTCATGTGTGGCCGCGCCATTACTCCAGTGATCTTGCGCGGCCGCACAAGCTTCTCAGCGTGGCCACGCACGTTTGACAGACCAGTGGGGGATCTATTGGTCATGGGTGCGAGGCCACACCATGTCAACGGCGCGGCCGCGCACCCCCACTGCCATTTTTGCATGTCCGCACCAAATTTGTGGTGTTGCCTCGCACTGCGACTGGTCTGACTGTGTGGCCGCACCACGTGGTTGGTGCGGCCGCACACCCGTAAGCAATGCACGCCTTCCATTACTAATGGGTGCGCGGCCGCACGTACAGCCTCAAGCAGCTGCTTACCGACATGGCCACTTTGTGCACTCGCTCACCCCGACGTCATGCAGACGACTTTCCACCCATACTTGTAGTGCACTGTCCTTTGGTACGGGTACTGTAGCCATTGGATGGCCTGTGCGAAGCTCTCTATCCATACCTTTAGTAGGTGGGAGGCTGTCCTGGTTGTTATACCGTTATATTTTAAATACGCAGTTTCCTACTTAAATCTTATGGCTATGTATATAGCTACATATTTATGTATCCATAGATATGTATATATATTTATATAATAAACAGGTTACAGACATAAATGTCTAGTAGGCTTAAGTATGTAATGTGTTGCTGAATATCGGCTTTAAAAAAACATTAATCAATAACCATTATGATGATGGTCATGCTAGGTTTGGAGCATTAACCAGTCAGTGTACAAAACTCTGCTACTTGGCTTCTCAAACAGCGGTAGGATTTGCGGAGACAAAATGCAACATCCATCGTCTAACTAAGGAAATCGAACGAATGTTGACAATAGAAAATACAGAAATGAATAACGGTGCGGGGCAGGATACAACACCTACCAGTGTACACGTAAAAGATCCACTAAAAGCTACAACCAAAGGGGGGGGGGGCAGAAAACCGAAGAAAACCTCTACAAAGACACGCTATTGTAGAAAATGTCGATAGGTTGGTCACACAGTGAAGACATGTCCACACAATCACCTGGAGGATTTAAGTAGGGATGGCAGTAATAATATGGTTCAGGGAACGTTTTCAGCAGCGCCATAACTGAACGATGACATCCACCAGCAGCGCCATAACTAAACGATGACATGCACCACGACCGAACCTTCGTGTGCTGAGGTTGCACCGAACATATGGTGCCATACCTTTTCAACTTACTTCTTCCAGCAACACAACACAACTTTTTGTGTTGTGTACACATGGCACAAAATTTGTATGCACAATATGAACAATGGTTCGCACAACAGCTACTGCTGGCATGATAAAATGCTGTTTCCCATTACTAAAGCCTGCTATTGCGTAAGATGTTAGTTTAACGTATGCAATGCAAATTTTACATTGTTCATGAAAATACACCTACGAAAAAACCATGCCATGGCATCCATGCAATGGACTGCACTGTACACGATACAAAACACAAAACTGATACAATGTCACTAGCATATGAATGAAATCCCAAAAACCTTGTATTTCAACATTTGTAGCTATATACATAAAGTCAGTCCCCTTTCAATCTTAGCTGAACACTAAACTTTCTATAATGCAGAGAGTGGTGGACAAAAAGATTACCAACTCTATGGAACCCATCAACATTTCGAAATTTCATATCAAAATGGTGCAAATAGTTTCACTACAGTTTCTGTAACACAAGTTCAACCGATCTTTTCTAACACTGATACAAAATGTTTATATACTATACTCGTATTCACAGATGACCTTATATTAGATAAAGTCTTGCTTTCTTGCTAAGTTTTTTAATGGGTGGCAGATCTCGAGTTGGAAGTTTACGCTTAACCTTAGCTTTCACCAGTTCAATATGACGAGCTTTGGCTTTTTCCGTAATCCCTATGGATATTTTGTTACCAAGAAAGAGAGCAAGGTACCGAGCAAACAAGAGTCGTTGTCGGGTGGAATCAAACTGTACCAGATTACATAGTCAGCCACTATAGTAACAATGATACATGGACACTGACATAAGTAGCACGAGCCATGCAAGTAACATGTTCCAAGCGAGCAACTTACCAATTTAAGCTGTTCCGCAGTGGGCACAGTATCATCCATAAACATGCACACAAACATTCCACAATCATAAGCATTTGGCTGCTCAGGTGCATTGGCTTCTACCACCGTGAAATTGCTAAAGGAGAAGGAACGTTCAAATGAGTACGTAATATCCTCCCCTAACATAATATTAAGTGCAACAAGCTAGACAACAAAAGCAATTGTTTAGTGGACGATTTGTGTGTCACTAGTAAATTATTTACATTAGTGGCAGAAATGTGCAATTCACATACCATTCGTTTTAACTGGGCATTACGAGGTGCCTTGGGCGATTTCCTTCGAGGTGGGCATGAGTCCCAAAGAACCGCCTTTTTTTCTTTAATATGGACGACACCAAGGAACCAATGATTGTGTTGATCATTTATAGGAATATATATCTGCCATACATATTACATATATTACATAATATTATACGCAACTAAATGAAACATTTATCTACACCAGCAGCAGCAAACATCAAAACTAAAACACACACCACCTATACACACACATCATATAACAATGATTGCATACCCAAGGATGATATAAATATGCTCACACAAGGCATACCCGATCACATCTGTCAATATCTTTCATGTACGTCGTCTTAAAGTTGGACAACGATTTCTTTAAAGTTGGCATGTTATCTACTTTACAGTTCAGGATTGCATACTGTATGCAACAAAATTTATTACCATATGTATGCAGCAGCAATGGACAAAAATGAACAAACCAAGTTACTTCAGCACTAAACATGTCATACAAGTGCATACATGAAAGTATGTTAAAAAGTACCAGGAAATGCGCTCGTTCATGTCTTTTGCTCTCATTATGATGTTCTTATATTTTGCTTATCAATACAAATGCCATAAGGTGGTACCCAAGAAAACCTGCTTCATGCTGCAACAACAATCGTGAACACATAATACACATACCTCCCCACTAATGAACTTTTTCGGCTCCAGAGTTCTAAAACTTTCACGATACACTTGTAAATTGTCAGTGTCTATAATATGCTCCCTACAGCTCCGTCACACAACAACAGGTTAGTATATGCAAGTACACTTATCATGCGTTTTAAACAAAGGTCGCAACATGAACAACAAAAAAGCCACAAACAACATGTTGCATCCGAGTTATTGACAATGACAAACTAAACCCAGACAACAAAACTTACGATGCCGATAAATCCTTGTCGTAGATGTACTCAATGACCAACCGCTCATGGTCCTGCAACTCATACACAAGTTTGAAAGGCCTATACAGAAATATCTTCACCCTTTCACCATGGGGGTATGGCTTCATATATGCAGACAGCACATGGGTGCTAGCCTTGGGCTTCGAGGCTGAGCGTGTTTTCATGATTGTCAGCTGACTAGATGAGTTGGATTGTAATTCATGGTTTGCCAACTTATCGTGCTCATCCTACAAAACAGTTTACAAATGTTAACTTTTCACAACTTATACATTAAGAAGCGTAACTCATAAATTTTGATCAATTGTTTACAAGACATACATAACGGATCGGAGCATTCACAATGACAGGCTCTTTCACTCGGTAAAATGAATCCACAATGTCCTATTTCAACAACTCATTCACATTGCAATTTGACAAAGGTGTATGCGCATCAAGATGTGGCCACATATCAGAGGAGGAAGTCTTCTTCTTTGTTGTGGATTTCGATTTTGAAACTGTATTTGCAGATGAAATTTCATGAACTGGATGTTTGGATGTTTGGGGCGAAAGACCCTGTGCTACTGATGGTTGTTCTTCAGGTTCGGCAGGTATGGATTGTGTAGTTTTACTGATTATAGGTCTTCGAGATGATGATGGATCAACATTGCTTTTCGGACGGCTGTTTTTCTCTTTCAACATACACATATCATCCACTAACCTAGCCACTAGTGTTTTGACATCTTGAATTTCCCGCCTTACCAGTTGGACCTCACTAACCAGTGCTTCGAAATCATTCCGTAATAATGTCATGGTTGCACTGACACCCTTAAGTTCAATGTCGTCAACATGTTTCCTTCCACAGGCTGTCTGGTTCAGAGTACAATCTCGCTCCTCCGTTGACGTCTTCTGTTCGTTGGAATGAGCAGTTGATGTACCGTTCTCACGGTACATATATGGTCCAATGGAAATCTACATAGAGTGCAAACAAACTCTATTAACCATCAACCTTATGTGTACATGTTACAACATTTCCATATGCACAATATATATGTATACAACAATTACCTTTTCACAAGCAAAACCTCCTTCCTTATTAAGCACTTGTTAATGTTTTCTTTAGTCCAACCAACAATAGGTATTACTGACCTATCGACGATAGCAGGAAATAGCTGCAAGGAATGTAGATAAAACATCTACACAATTACCACATACAGACGTTAGAGTAAGACAATATTACTCTTATTACACAGCATAGCACAAGATCAAACAATAAAAACTTGTCGGGTTAATATATGATTTCACCTGTAAGAAGAGAACACACCCAGAAAGCATTTTCTTCTTCTTCGACTCTTGTGATGTTTTGAATACTCGAATCCCATTACAGAGTCTCCTAAAACACCACCTAGCCCAATTTTTCTGTGCAATACCTCTCACATCAAGTAGGCCATTCAAGTACCCTACTGGGACGTATTCCCCATTACCAGGTGCGAGGATAGTGCCCAACAAAAACAGGCAAAATGTAATTGCAAACTCATCATCGGCTGCTGTCAGTTGGTTCATCCGGGAGTTGATCGACTTCCTACAAAACTTGCCATATGCAATTTTCATCTTTTCACCCCATGCCTCTAGGTTTGGCACCACCCCAGAGGTTACAACTGCATCTCCATCACCATATATACCCATTACTTCTCCGAATATGGTCTCATTCAATTGTACTGCTTGCCCATGGATTTTAAGTACATAAGTGTCGATGTCAAATTGATCGACTAGCCATCGACACAACCTCAGCTGAAGTCGACCACAATTTAAAAATAAGAAGTTTCCAAAACCAACCTCTCGTATAGTCTCCTTCTGCTCTTCAGTTAAGTTGTTCAACAACCGACAAAACCGAGTGGGGGAACAACGTGTTTGTAATGACTCAACGTCCATCTTCATCTCCCTTTGTCCCATCTCGATATCTTCGTCATCTTCCTCGCATTTCTCTTCGTTTTCTCGACCACCAACTTCTTCACCCAATTTACTCGACACTGCCATTTCCCCATACTTAGCCTTCTCTTCATCCGCCAACTTCCTAAAAACACTACCTAGTTTTTTTCTTGACTGCACACAACAGATACAACAAGCATATATTATCAACTGCTCTTTTACATCCACAATCCCGACGAAATCAAATTCAGCAAATAGTGCACCATAACCAGAAATGATTACTACCTTTTTTGTACCATTGCCTTCTGTATTCTTGCATTCCAATCTACTGTAATGTAACAACAAATTTTGGTTACCCACTGAAATTTAACAGTGTAGCATACTATGCTCATAGTACATAGTTCAAGGACTTATAAGTAGTTAATCCATTTCATTTGACCCCTCTGACGTTTCCGTTTTTGTTTTTTTGTCGGTTCAACACTCTTCCTAATGTTATCACTGCTTGCACTTGCCTTTTCCGCCATTTTCGAACTCCAACTTTCAACCTTTCTGCAAAAAAACAAAATTTCCAACATTACAAGGGATATAACAACGTTTTCCAACTTATTAGTACAATAATGATTGTTAATCTATAGAGAGGACATCAAAAACATGTTAATGCAACCATGCATGCCATTCTTCAACATTACTCTTTAAAGCTGCTTAACTTCAAACTAAAAAACAAGGTAACTCCAACCTTGCTTATATATATTTTCACACATCACAAAAGGCATACAATTTGTAACTGCAGTACGCCTCATTGGCAAATTCACACTTCATTTAAAGGAATACTGCAGATATTACAATGCCCTTTCATGCACTAAATTGCACAAATAACCCTCTGTACACTACACTTTGCAGCTTCATTGTCGATACTGCTTTATATATTACTGACACCTGTACATGGTACTCATAACAAGAAGAAATACTTTTTTAATACATTAACAAACCATTCACAATTCATGACCAGCAACATTCAATTTATATAATGTGTGCTTCTTCATTATAATTTGCAACTCACATGCATACGAACCATGTCATTCACACATAATACCAAAACACTACAATAATTTTGCATGCAAAATCAACATTTTTCTCTTTCTCTTCTCTCATATCCTTTCTAGTCTTGCAATATTTTTGGTTGTTTATGTTTTTCTTGTTTTCCAAATCATATGGACGACTATAGATCCAACTCATGCCGATTGGATACATTCAACAACGCACCATCAAGCATGCAAGACTTGTGATGCTATAGTGCAACAACTTTTCCCACTGTCACTTATCTTCATAACAATACTCATTATCAAGTGGGCCATCCTCGTCAAAATAGATCAGGGTCAACCAAAGCATAAGTTCATTTGCGAAATGCACCTGTTTCAGACAATATCAATTGCTCACTGACAAACAACTCTAACTGGATCAACAACACCTACGCTCAAATGGTCCATGCTTTGGGATGCTGACTGATCAACGACTCGACTCAATTGGAGGGTATCTTTTCTTTTTTCATTTCCCCTTTTTTTATTTATTTATTTATTTATTTTTTTGTTATACCTAGTCAGCATCTTCGGAAATTTTTATGTGCTTCACTATGTTCTATTTCCCTACCTTATTACAATATCCTACTTGACTTTAATATACATAGTGATTTTCTGTTTAATTTTTGGTGTTCATAACTGCTTATGGTTATATGCCTACATTATGCTTCAATTATTCACAGTACATAGCAGTTCCAGATTTTTTAAAATTATGAAGTTCTTCTTGTTACACACATGTTTTTTTCTATCTGCTTCTCTCCCCACAATAATATATTGTTCATATTCTTGTTTTGCAGATGTTTTAATTACGTAAAGAAAAACTTAATCACTTTAATGTTTCATAATCCTCTGATCATAGAGTTTTCTTTCAATCCCTGTCATAAGGTGACACATTTCTTTTGTTCGCGTTTTAAAGTTTTCAGTTCTGTTTATATCATAATGACACTTACTAATTCACCTAATATTCAAGTTTTAACTTTACTTTGCCTACATTTCTCAAATGACAACTGACTTTAACTTCAACATTAATGATAATGTCCTAGCAGCACTACCAACACAATCATTTATGTACGTGTCTTATTCATTACTAAAATAAAGTGTCATACTAATTTACAGGCTATAGCGGGTTTATTCTGATGACATTACAACAAAAATGTCGTACATATTTAAGATATATATCAAATTTGTTGTCATTACATTACAAATTTAACACGTATCTGACACAACTATTGCTATTACTGTCACATTTTCTTTCCAAAAACTACTATGTCGATACCTCAACCACATGGGGTCAACCCTTCTAAAGTCTATGTTGACGAGGCATGTCCTCTGTCACTTTCATTATCCCATATTCACAAGACAGTCATAGCACTCAAATGAAAAACAACCAGTCCTACCCTTCTTTAAGGGAGTAATCACCAACCACACTCCAATTCAAGAACATATCACCTTATCATATAACCATTATACTATTGCACATAGTAACATATATCAAAGATTTATATCCCTTAAAGCGCAACAATTAAGACAGATAAAGATAAAATAGAATGCAACACCAAAATGTTACATCTTAAATCCAAAGCAGAATTTGTTTTCAAATTTGAAATCGGATAACATCGTATCATGCTAATTAAAGTTAAAATATACGTAAAATCATATTTATATAAAATCCATCAATCATATCCTAACATGAAAAGAGAAAACATATCAAACGACCTTATCCACTAACTGGTCATTAGGTTGGATTGTATTCAATTTCTATCTTTCTTTTAATAACTACTAAAAAACCCATAGTCCATTCAACACTATCAAGTTGCCTATCACATGGCCAATAAAGTATAGACATAAAACAGGTGATAGCAACAATAAGTTCTACATTTGAATACCCTACAGTTGCTTCTGTTATAAACCTTTATACTTCTTACATGGTTTTTAGGCCCCATAGGTAGTGTGTGACATCTGTCATATATAGCAAATGATATTTAACACAAAATTTAGTACTGATAACATTTTGCTTTCATACAACTCAAACTGTAACTTTTTTCCTGAAAGCCTTTACTCACGTCTTAACACACATGCACTTTTACCAAAGCGGTGCTTTCTCACAACGGTTCCATTATCATCCATCTCTTTCTTCATTATGTACTTACAGACACACATTCCCATCTTTTGTTAATCGGCTTTTACTTACATCACACAAACAATACATATTCCACTTCATATGCATGCTAAAAGTATATTCGTTTCTGCCTTTCATGCAACTGATGTTTGACACACCCACCATTTACAAATCTAACCTTCCCTATCGAAGATTCATACACAGCTGGTCTTGCCCAGAAACCCAACTGGTTTCTACCTTCAAAACACACCCTTTCTTGTCGTACATTTTGGGTCATGTTTTACAAATCAACCACAACAGAAAGAATGGATTACATACCTGATTTTTCGTTCTCTCTTCTCTTTGTCTTTGAAACTGCACCCCGATTTGTTGTTCACGAGCAGCGAGAAGTAGGGCTTCCTTTGCTGACAGACAATTTGGGTCTTCTGTCGGTTTACTTCTCTTTCTCCGCTGAGAGGATTTTTGGGTCTTCCTAGGTTTTGATTTTTTTTTCCACCGTCTCTCTCTTCTTTACCCACTTAGCCGGTTGCAGGTTTCTTTTCTTTTTTTATTATTTTTCTTTTTTTCTACCCCCCTAACCGTTGGATGTATTTCTTCATCATCCAACGGTTGCCTCACCTCCTTTTCTCTTGTACGTATGATACGCATGGATTTTTGGTACGTATGATAGCCAGTTCCTCCATAAGAAATACATTTCAACTATAGTGATTTGCACGTCAGCTTTTTGGTTCTCGAATAGGAAATGATGGCAGTGAATTGAAGCATTCATGATGATTTTCATCATGTGCAAGAGAGTCTATTACTGTCAGTTATGGATGCTGAAACCTATGAAAGAGGGGAAGTTCTTATATAATAATTATAATATCACAAAACTAAGTTATATGAGATTTTCTTTGTAATATTTTCTTTAATTACTAGAAAAATGTTATATGAAATATGAATAGCTAAATTATATAACCAATAGAACATACCTAATTTTACTTCTTGTAAGATTGTAAACAAAATTGAGAAAAATTAATATGTTTTGATAAGGAAGGAGATTGAACCATGGTGAAAAGAAGAAAGCAAAACAATATTCATGCCATAAATAAAAAATAAAAAATAAAAAATAAAAAAAAAACATTTATGAGATAGAGCAATGATTATAAGTGTTAAAAAAAAAACACATTTCTCATGGTGGATAAAAGAAAGAAAACATGATCCATGCCAAAAATAACAACAACAACAACAACATTTATAAGATAAAAGGAAATTGAACCATGGCTCACGCTTGAAGGAAAGGCAAAACAACCATCCAAGCCTTAATGTGTTTTTGCTTGAACCTGGATTTTTTTTTTTTTTAATAATATATTGAATCACTAAAAAAGAAAAATAGGCAACAGCTTTTAGACAGGCCAATTGTTTGAACCATGGTGGCATCTGGAGAAGACAGCAAGCCCTAACCATAAACATTATCATATTCACCTAAAATGATATGACATCGCATTTATATATTTAAAACTTAATGACTAATTTAGTAAACTTAATTAATCCAATTATGGGTCCGCACCTCATTACTACGGAAACTATGGATGCTTCTAAAATCACATTTCTCCTCGTCATTTTGTGAATGAGTTCAATCACTAATGATCTGTTATTGTTTTGGATGAAACCATGCAAAAGTGCATCAAATGAGATTGCATTTGGAACATAACCCATTTCTCTATATCCAATATGGAAGAGTTTGCCATTTCTAACTCTCATTTTTTATTAAATGTAAGGCCTTAATATAACTGGATCCAAAAGATTAACTGAAATCTAATTTATTATTATTAATTTGGTTCGGCTTAAGTTTTAGAAGTACAGAAGTTTGTAGATAAATATCTTATTAAATGATATTTTTAAAAAAAAATCAAGAAAATTGGATTAAAAATGACAGGACCCTTCCCAGACCTTATCTAGACTCTTGTCTGGAGGATCCTGCCGGGCACTCCAACGGACTCATTGAACTCGACTCGTCGGATCGAAGACATCCGAGAAGTGAACCCTAACTTTGCTACACTAGTTTACTCGTTTTGAACTTATTACTTTAGTTTTTTTTTAACTGGTTGGGAATGATAAAATTTTTCGCGATTCTATTTCAAATACTCTTTATAAAATTTTCGGCAGCATAACGGCTGCATTTTTTATGAACCAAAATTTACCTGTATGAAAATTACACTTCAACTATGATCTCAATATCATCCCAATTTCTTTATCCACAAACAATTATTATCATCATAATTTCCACAAGTGTAAGCAATTCATAATGTAATGCATAACTACATGTCAATCTAAAAATATAACAAGTTATCCAACTATTTACAATTTACAATCTCGAACGTCAATGTGTTTCGAAGTATAATCTATTCAATACATATACATAATTGTTTAGCACATTGCGCCCACCTATATATATATATGCAAAACAAAATATCGTAGTCTTATCCGACGGGGCACGCAATAGAAGTAATGAGCTACAAAATAAACAAACAGATTAGTGCAATAAAGATATAAAATATCACATACACTAACATAGCAATTTATCATTTCTTCAAGTTTTATGATTTCTTTCGAAATCCCCATGTATATCCTTAACACACTCTAACTATCACGGGTGATTATATTGACGGCAACGTGAAGCTTATTGAGGTATCTCCACCACTACGTTACGGAATTTACTGCATCGTACGTAGGACACTAAATCTTATCACTGAGCAACTACAATGCGGGATTTTCTGCATCGCAAGTGTAGTGCTAAAACTCTAGGCGACTACGAGCAGAATTTACTGCATCGCTACGTAACGCTAACTATCAATTAACCAACTACGTGCGGAATTGTCTGCATCGCAACGTAGCGCTATACTTTTCTATAATCTGAGCGACTATGGACGGAATTTTCCGCGTCGTCACGTAACACTAAATCACATAAACTTTTAAGGCATATACATGGATTTTTTCACTAAACTTATCTAGTGCCAAAAGCACAAACTCACTAGTTTTGGAACTTTAAAAACTTTCTCATTTAAACTCTTTTTAAATGCAACTTAGTATTAATTTCAATTATTATATAGATTCCATAGGAATCTATACACTCAAACTTTAACCTCAATATTGGAAATCATTCTCATTCTCATTTATTACTTAGATACCATGTTTATTACAATAATCAAGTATTGACATAGAATTTAAGCGATCATAAGTGGCGAACCACTTATCTCGGAGCAGCGTCAAGTGCCTCAACGAATCTCAGGGGTCTCGGTGTCTCGCTCTTTACCTACACAACATTTTCTCATCATTACTAGTAACAAATCTAAATTCTCAACTTTAAATTCATAATTCTCAACTAAGGCCCTTTTTCTCTATATAACCTCCTAACTTGTTTCTAACTCAACCAATACTCTCTAACTCCGAATTCTTCATAAAAGTTTCAGTTTTGGACCCCTAGGGATACCCCCACGTGGTCCGTATACTTGTTAAAGGTCCGAAACGAAAAATCAAATTTTTGAGCGAAAAATGACAGCCCATAACAGAACGCACTGCTGCGCACTGCTCGAGGCTCCGTTTTCCTTTGTTCTTTTTTCTACGATTCACTTATCTCACATTCTCGTCACACGTCAAATTTCGTTGAAAAATATTATCGTTTGCTAGGCCAAATTTAAGAAAAACGCCCGTTTTTGGGCACTTTTAGTGCGTGTTTTGTGCACTTTTTCGTTTCGGTTTAGGGACGCTAGTTTTTCTTTCATAGTTAAACTTCATTTAACTAATTATGACCAACTAAACTCAAACCATGCAATAAAAATTGTATTTACATAGCTATTTCACTTTTCAGAGTTCTAACGGTACTATTTTGCGCATAACTTACACAATTTTTATCGGATTCGATCCATTCCAAAATTTATGGTTTTCTATGGCTCCTAGGCATCATTTGAGGTGTAGAACACCCCCATATAAGTCAAAATTGGTCAAATTTTCTCTAGCATAAAATTTCAGCTCGGGTTTTACAAAATTGCCTAAAACTATCTTTTTGCAACTCTAACCATTCTCTAAGCTTTCCTAACTCTTTTTATGCTCAAACATGAGTTCAAAATCACTTAATCCCAAAGCTTATCTACTACTCTTCAAGTCTTTAGCACACACACAAACAAAATTTTGAAATTCAAACACTCAAATTTCACTCACACTTTTCATCAACTAGATGGAGGATGTGAGAGCTGATTTTGTTTCTACTTAAATCAAGAGTGTGGCAGCCTATAAATACAATTCTAATGCATCATTTACACACAACAACATGTTATTTAAAGCCCATCATCATCTAGTTAGGGTTCCACACTTAATTCAAGTGTAGAACACCAACACAACTAAAAAAATTCTACACAATAACAATTTCAGCAGCTTACTGTAGTTTTCAGCAAATAAAAAGAAGATGGAAGATATATCTCACTTGATCCTTGTTTAGATGAGTGAGAGGGACTTGAGAGAGGTCTTAGAGAAGTGTATTTGAGGTCTGAAAGGGCTGGAATGGTTGCTTATTTTTTCACTTTTCTGGTTTGGCGTCCAACACCTCTACTGTCCTGTTTTTCAGTTTTGCTTCTGCTATTGCTGCTGTTGCTTCCACTTGAGCACGATCAGTAGCTATTTTCTTCCTCTTTTTGTGCCTTCTTCTCCTCTTCTTCTTGCCTTTCACTTCTGGTCTTGATCCTCTTCGGTTCTGGTCTGGTTTCTGCACGTTTCTGGTGGTTTCTCACGGCTGCTGTTTTTGCTCTCGCGAATCTTCTTTCTTTTTCTCGACTGAAGTGGCTGCTGGTTTGCTGAAAGATTTTCAGCCAAGTGTTCATATATATACTAGTTACACTTCTCTAATTTGCATCCTTGCCCCATCATCTTTTAATTTCACAAATCTCCCTCTCTTGTTTGTTAAATACTCTCTTTTAGTTAACTTTTAAGTCAATTTGCTATTGGCTACTTGAACTTTTATAGTTGACGAATTTCGTCTTCAATCTTCAACTTATTAAATCTTCTAATGCCATGAGATTCAATTAATTAAATCTAGCGATTTATAGTAACTCTCTAATCTATTCTTTTAACATTAGAAGGTTATAGATCGAGACTAGGAGTTTACAAAAAAGAAAAAGGTCGTAGGGTCGAAAACGAAAATTTATATATGTTGAAAAAGTTCATACGGTGGGTGAGGATTTTTCATTTTAAATAATAATAAATATAATAATATATGAGTTAAAGGTGGTGGGTCCTATTGAAATAAAAGACATATATATATGTATAAGAGTTGGTGTGATTGCAAGTGATGGAAAAAATAAAAATAAAATAAAATAAAAATGAAAAAAAAAAGGGAGTGGTTGGGAAATGAGAAGAAGCTGCTTGACAACAGAACCAGAAAAAAAATAAAAATAAAAAGAGAAGAAGAGGCGATGCATGAGAGAAGATAAAGATGCAGTGTATATATAAATAAATATATATATATATATGGGTCTTGAGGAACAAAACAAACAACAGGCCATTCGGCCAACAAAAGATAAAAATTTATGAAGGAAAATAGGAAGAGCCGAGAAGGAGGAAGGGAAGAAGAAAAGGAAAGAAAAATATTTTGGATATCCGATTATTCAAATAAGTAAGTTTATTTTAGTAGGATTTGGATTCCAAAAAATTAGTTTATTTTCCTATAAGTTTTAAATTGAGTTTTATGTGATTTTAGGGTGAATTCAGGATGATGAGAAAATTAGAGAGAACTTGTTTTAGATCCAAAAATAAACAAGGAAGATATGTGAGTGGATACTTTCCTTTAAATTGATTTATCAAAGTATTTTTGTTATGTTTTAACTTTTATTATTTTTGAGATTTATATGTGTTTTTTGATTTAGGAATTTGAAGTATGTTTTAAGGATTTGAAGCATGTTTCATGAATTTAGAAAGATGAATTTTGTTTAATCTATATGTTGTATGATGGATGAACTTTAGAATATGTGTTGGAAACTTTTGAAGAAGATGTTTTAGAAATTTTAAAGTATGTTTAAAATTTAAAGGCTTTAGATCATATTTTATCGATTTTATGATATGATTTTTGATTTATAAAGTATGAATTCTAGAATATGTTTTGAGATTTTAAAGTATGCTTAGAATCCATCAATTTTAGATTATGTTTTTATAAACCTTAGATTATGTTTTATCAATCTTAAAAGGTGATTTGTGAAGTATAAAGTATGGATTTTGTTTTGAAATTTAAAAGTACACTTTATGTTTAAGATTTTGGTTTGTAATAATTAAAGCATCCCTTATATTAGAAATCATGTTTCTGGTGACTTTAGAATATGTTTGGTGATTCGAGAACCTTATACTATATATTGGATTTCCAAATTATATTTTATAAGTTAACAAAGTAAGTTAGGACCTTATAATTTCTAAAATATGTTTATGATTTTAAAGTATACTTTATGACTTATAAATTAGAAACTATGTCCTTTGATGATTTTAAAGTATGTTTGATGAATTATAGAATTCATGATTTGTATTGAGTTTTCAAAAAGTATTTTACAAACTAATAAAGTAAATTTTGTTTTATGGTTTTTGAAATAAAGTATTTGGTTTTGCAATTTTAAAGTATAATTTATAATTTATAAAATTAAGGCTATGTTTTGTGATTTTAAAAGTATACCTTATGTTTGGTGGTTTTAAAGTATATTTGATGATTTGTGAATTTTGCATCTTGTGTTGAGTTCTAAAGTTAGTTTTATGTTTTAACAAAATAGTTATGTTTTTTTTTGAAATAAAGTATTTGATTTTGAAATCTTAAAGTATATTTTGTAAATTATAGATTTGAGATTATGTTTTGTAAACTTATGTTTTATGAAATTAGAAGGTATGCCTTTGGTGATTCTAAAGTATGTTTTATGATTTGTGAACCTTGTGTATTGTATTGAGTTTTTAAAGAATGTTTTACAAACTAATAAAGTAAACTTTGTCTTATAATTTAAGAATAAATCAATTGATTTATGAAAGTTTATAACATGTTTTCTAAAGTGTATGAGAAATCGTGATTTTTGATAAAAATATATATGAATAAGATTTTATATGTATAAACAAGAGTTTGTTGGAAATCAATATTTTTAGTATAGAAAGTTTCACAAAAAATATTTAAATTTTACTTACAAAAATGTTTTAGAAAAGATTTGAAAAAACAAAGAGAAATAAAAATGTTTTTAAAACATCAAAGTGTATCCTTCCCTTTAACAGTCAGAACGGGCATCATGTGAGTAAGACCAAAAATCAGAATGTCGCTTAACACATGCTTGACAGAAGTTAGAAAACTGAGTCATTGGGATTGAGAGAAAGTCAGGGTCATTGAGTCGTTTAGCATGTGGATGGCAGAATCCACAACCATCTGCATGTATGTTGAATAATTCCACCATGTATGACAGAATTCCCCCTCCCCCAAAAGTTATCATTCCCTCTGTGTATGTGTTGAGTATCTCCATCACGCATGACCAGAATTCCCCGGGTATTAATTGATGTAGAAAATAAATCTAAAATCATTTTAAAAGAAAAGTTTTACAAATTATGGAATTTCATATTTGATATGTTATATGAATAGAATAAGAAATTTCAGAATTTCATAATTACTAGAAGATATTTTATAGAAAAGTTCTACAGAAAAGTTTTATAAAGAAAAATTTTTATATAGAGTTACAATTTTACAATGATATAATTTTTATTTTCAGTTTGTTTTCATATTGTCGATGTCCAGAAACGGTTGACTCAGAGATTCAGGGGCTTAGACTGTGAACAAGGTAATTAAATGATGATAATGGTAGTAAATGAGCAGTAAATAAAGTTTGAGGTTGATATGTTACAATAAAGGTGAGGGAATGTTGGTTATGGTAGTTGAACGACAGTAATAAGACAATAATAAAGAAGGGAGAGGGAAGAATGAAGGCAAACATAGGGATTTTTATGTGGTTCGGTGACTGCGTCTATATTCACGGGTCACTCTGAGTTAATTCCGGCAGAGTGACGGTATCTCAATATTGTTAACTTGTTTGTACAATAAAACTCTCCCTTGTTTATAGAGGGAGAGAGATACACAAGAGTGTAATACACGATATAAATGATGGTTATTACAACTACTCTTGACATAAACCATACTGTATTTATTGTAAAGGTAATGATTGTTCCTTCCATGCACACGTCTGCATTTATTACACCAGGAGAGGTCTTCTCTTCATTAAATGCATGACCGCCGCATTAAATGCTCCTTGGGAACTGTGTGAATGGCGCCGGCAAGAAATCAAGGCATTAGGTAGAATTGATGACTTACTGCACAAGGTATTACCTGGCGCGAGCTCCCTGGTCTAGCGAACTACGCGAGGTGAATAGATATTGAAGCGGGCTAAAAGTACGGTCGAACTATTTCGACGTTGTGCAAGCTCGCGAGCTCGCTGCAGCGATCTGGGGATTGGGCCTTCTGGGTCTTCATTCCTATTCATACTTATTGGGCCTATACCGGCCCATTTATCCTAATCGAGAAAACGGACATAACACAAGCCCTCCGACTTTCAGTGCGACCTGCGGATTGGGAGCTGATTCCACAAATGCATCTAGCGCCTGTTTGCGAGCTTTCGGGGCGTTGCTTCAATTCTTGACTTGTAACTATTGACATGTGACGATCATTAAATGTGCATGTCTCGGGCCGTACGTATTAAATGTGCATGTCTTGTAAATGACACTGCACGATGGCAAAGGATCGAGTTCTGCACCGAGCTGTCAGATCTGTGGCGGTTACCCCTTTTGCTGGATCGAACGGCCAGGGGAAACAAGCCCGAGTCTATTTAAATCGGATGTCATTGTCGTCTTCCATTTTTGCTTTTTCAAAACGAAACACAAACATTCTCCTTCATCACCTTCTCCTCTATTTCTTCTGCATTTTTCGACAGCTTCCTTCAAGCTCATCATCTCAGATTCCAGATTTCTTCTTGAGCACATACAGTAAGTATTTTGACTTCGTTCTTCGCATTTGCCTGGTTGCTTTTGGTTTTCGACGTGTAGCTTATTCTCTGTTTTTGAACTGTTCTTGAACATTTGTTTTGCTTCGTATGCTGCTTAAGGCAACTTTGTTATTTACTGAAAAGGCCTTGCCATTGGTTAACTACGACGATTGCCTCTGAAGTTTTGATATTTGATGTTGTACATTGTGTGTGTCATCTGTGATTTTCTGATTTGTTTGAACCCCTTGTTAATTGTTGACGTAGCGTAGGCAAATTGAATTTTGAATAACTTACTCCTGCACTGTTTGATAAGGTTCTTATAGACATAGGGTTAGAACTATAGGTATTAGGTAATTTTACCTGATGGGCCCATATTCTGGGCCTCTACCATTCCTAATGACGCAGCGCATGACCTGACGTGTAGGATAGCGATCTTAGGAATTCTTCGTTGTAGCTCGCTAGGTTAAGTATGCTTTTAGAATTCTAATGTTGTTCCTTTTATTCTGTAGATGTCAGGTTGTTCACGCAGAGGTCGTAAGGTTAGCGATAAGGCTTCTGCTTCTGAGGAGCAGGTAGAACAGCGAGTTAGAGCAACATAGGGTGCGACCTCCCGAAGTGGTGAGGCCGCGGAGGAGCCCGCAGGGCGAGCTGGGCCTTCGACCTCCCGAACTGAGGCTGAGGAGAGGGCAGCTCGAATTCCCTTCTACCACACAGCCTCTAATATGACTCTTCAGGCTCTACAAGTTTTGGCCCAGGAGTTTGACTTTCCCTTAGGATGTCGGGCTAACATGCCACGAGAGAGTGATCGTGCGGCCTAACCACCATCGGGCTTCATTGCAATAAGCGGCAAGCACATAGAGCTTGGGTTTAGGTTTCCTATCCCTAGCTATCTCGTAGCTCTACTAAACGATCTGAAGCTGGCCCCGTTCCAACTCACTCCAAATTCCTACCCTTAGCTGACCACTTTGGCTGCTGCTGCTTTCATCAAGTACGGGTTCGGTCCTCCCAGCCCTCATATAATCCGTAACCTGTACAGCTTCAAAGGGACCTACAGTCGTCAGCTCGAGCATAGGGATGGGTTGTACTACGTTTCAGAGCGCCACTCCCGCTTCAAACAATACCTACCAAAACATTGTATTAAATTCAACGTAGGTGAATATAAGTCCCACTGGATTCTTGTCACCTGTCTTTCTGTTTCCGAACTGCAGAATACCTCTTTTGTCTTGTCCCCTGGTAGTTATAGATTTTAGGTCGCTGAGTTTTTTTTTTTTTTAACGAGCTTGTTTTGTATTGCAGAGGTTTCTGCTAGCCGGATCGATCTTACTGTCGAGGAGACAGCAATCTTAGAGGCCTTTACAGCGGCCAAGGTTGAAAGTGACAACTCGTTTCCCTCGGGCTCTGATTTGGTAGCCCGAGGTCTCGCTCCACCAGTTACAGGTCCTCTTTTGGACATAAACAAAGATCTGGGAGTTCGCGGAAAGCAGAGCGAGGTCCGTTCAGTCTTTGCCATTCCTTCTGGTGTAGAGTGCGAGTCCCAGCCTGAGCCTTCTCCAGAGGACTTTTTAGGCTCGTCCACAAGTTCTTCTTCGGACGACATACATAGGTTCGCACTAGACATCCCTCCTATCAGCTCACTTCTAGCGCCCAGAGAATCGAAGGTCGTGGTGGTAGACGATGCTTCACCGGATCCTCCTCGTTAGGACCCTTCGCTTCCTACTGATGCAGTTGTTGGGGGCATGAGTCCCTGGGCCCGAGGGGTAGGAATAAGCTGCTCCATCCACGCCTAAGAGAACCAGGACTCTTGTTGAGGGGGGTTCGGCTTCACCTGAGCATGAGCTCTTGATTAGGAGGAAAGGAAAGGGCATAGCCGAATCCCCAGCCCCCAAGCGCAAGAAAGTCGTGGAGCTCAGGAAGCCCGGGGCAGTCATTATTGGGAGGAGCTCGAGCACCCAGACCTCGGAGCGATCCGAACGAGCTGAGGAAGAAACGACTGAGGATCCCGATCTGCAAGCTGACAGGGTAGCGGAGATTGAGTACTTTAATAGCTTCTTGAGCTGTGCATCGCAAGTTTTAAGGAACCGCATTCCGAAGCTCCCGAGGTCAGATCTCATTAATCAGAAGCTGGTAGGCTATGGGGTTTAACATGTAGCGTTGGTAAGCTTTCGATTCTTTGATTCTTGTTACGTTCTTTCAGTATGAGTCTAACCTTCTCATTCATTTTCAGGCTGGCATGACATTGATGAAGCTAATGAAGCAAACTGAGGATCATATGGGTACACAGGAAGCTTTCAGGGTGGCCGAGGAGCAGCTTGAAGATAAGAGGAGAAAGTTGCAAGATGAGGTGAACCTTCTCCAAGAGAAGCATCGAAAGCTGGAGAGCAAACTCAAGGATGCTAATGCAGCATTATCTCAGGAAATAGCTCGCATGGAAGCAGCGACCTCTGAAGTTAGCAAGATTCATGGAGAGCTGATAAAGGTAAAAGAGGAGCTGAGCGCAGTAGAAGCGGGAGTAGGGGCTGTTGAGAAGAGGGTCGGGACCTTGGAGAAGCGAGCTGAGATAGCCCAGAATAGAGCTGAGGCCGCCGAGGGCAAAATCGATCAGCAGCAACAAGAGTTGGCCTCAATCAAGGAAGAACTTGCTAGGGCTTGGAAGAAGATGGCTCAAGTAGAAAAGCGCACTGAAGCCCGAATCGCTCAAGAGCGAGATCAAGCCACCTCAGCGAACGAGAAAGCTTTCCTGTATACAATTTGGCGGCACCATCCAGACATAGATTACTCGTTCTTCGGGCCTCCCGCGGTTGTAGTGATTTAGATGTTCATGGAGTATGCGGCCAACGCTCAAGGTACCCAACAGGGTGGTACTTCTTCAGCTTCTCCTACTGGTTAGCAAGCACTTCCAGACCCTCCGTCATATCCAGCTCTAGCCCCTAAAGCACCTTCCTCTCCTCATGATCCTTCAGTGGTAAAGACTCCAATAGAGGCTCTAACAGATTGCCCAACTCTAGATGCACCTGACCAAGCTTAGATAGGATTTTCATTTTTCATTTCTTTTTCTTTGAATTGTAATAAATGAATGTCTCCTCTTTTTTGTGAGGACCTTGATTTTTTATTAATTCTTGTATTGGACAACGAGCTTTCAGCTCGAGATTACTATATATGAAATTTCTTTGCAATTTCAACTTTCTAATAAGGAGCAGTGTAAAGATATATATATATAGCGAATATGACAACGCGATTAAATCATATCTATCTTTCTATAACGAGTTATTTGTTAAAATCTGCTAACAAACATATCATAATCATAATACACTAGCTTGAGACTGCTGTATAAGTGCCTTGTTCCTGCAAGCATTTTAGTTAAGTATTTTCAAATAACAGGACAAATACTTACAGCTCGCGGGGTGCTCATCCTAAGTATGTTTGTCTGAGCATATTTTGCATTAAGGCTCAGTGAGTTTGAAGTAGCATTTTCCCTAACTTTGATGATTTGAGAGCCGTAGTCCATCTCGCGAAGTCGCGAGGAGATTTTATGATTTGAGAGTCGTAGCCCCTCTCGTGAGGTCGCGAGACAATTTTATGATTTGAGAGCCGTAGCCCCTTTCGCGAGGTCGAGAGGCAATTTTATGATTTGAGAGCCATAGTCTTTCTCACGAGGTCGCGAGGTAATTTTATGATGAACAGATCCTGACACAGATAGCCCCTCTCGCGAGGTCGCGAGGTCGCGAGGCCATCCTTTAGGTCGTGCTTCTAGTAGATCTTTGGCAGCAGCTACTGGTTACACCTTTTGCGAACTCCTTCGAGCGATTGGAGGTTCCCAGTTGAACCCTCTAGGGTACGGAGATCACAACTCTTTCGGCTGGTGAGACCTTTTTGTATCGTTAGCGGACCCCATGTAACGCCCTCCGGGGTGCTGACAGCGACCCCTTCCGCAGGCAAGACCCTCATTGTAACTCCTTCCACAGGCAATAGCCTTCTAAAGTGCAGCAATAGAGTTCATAGATAGCTCCCTCCAGAGCGTGCAGATAGCAGCTCCTTCCACAGGTTATATTTAGGTAGTTTCCCCCTCCATAGGATCACCTTCAGGGGAGTCTATAATAAAATTTTCCTTGGCTTGTATCTTTGGAGTGCAGAGATCGCATGACGAGACCCTTCCCGAATCCCTCTTCTAAACCCGAGAAAGACCTCGTAGCACCCCAAAAGAATTCATACGAACCCTAACTCAGTCCGAAAGAATCCCGTCGGGGCATCGAAAACTCATCTATCTAGATATTTTAACTTCTTTTACAAGGTGACAGTGATAAAATTTTTTCGCTTTTTCATAAAAATTTCGACAGCATGCCGTCTGTTTTCTAAACTATGCCACCCTACAAGTTTCAAATACAGTTTATAAAAACACTTCTATGAAATCCATTTTTCAACTTCCAGAGCCTCCGGCTCTTTTCTCACAACACAACCACAAACAAGTAAATAAAATCTGAAAATTGAATTTTTTCAGAAAACTTTAATAAAACATTTTTAACTAATGCATCCACTACTTCTTTAGAATATATATGTGTAGTAAGTGTCGTCCTATCCGTCCGCCTGCACGTCTGACTGAACCTCGTCAGCTGGACGACTAGCTCCTGCTTCTGTAGGAGAATTTTTAAGAAAAAAACATTTAAAGAAAACTATGAGTATAACTCAGTGAGTGGTTAATTTGTATACATTAAAACTCATTTATGTATAATGTATTCTCCCAAAAACAGTTTTTAAAAACTAAGTTACTTTCTATAATTCTTTTCTAAAATACTTTTTAGAATCTTTTTAGAATCTTTTCTTAAAATCTTTTCTGATGCTCGCCTAAATGGTAACCCAGAGAATATCTACTCCTGGCGTGGTAGCATATAAAATCTCGCTAACCACTAGGAGTGGGGATCTACCATGTGTAGTCGCCGAAAGCGGGCCCACGCTGCGGACCGACTACACTACCCTATACGTGTATACGGATCACTCATGCCTCGCTCACACAAGAGTTGACTAGACTCAAATCTCACTGACTGACTTCCTCTCATCTACCGTATCACGCATAGGGCATTCGACCGGGTACTAAACTGAGGCTAGGGTAAACCATAGGCTATTAAAATTTCTTTTTCTGAATACACTAAAATATTCTAAATCTCAAAGCAATAAGTCTAAAATCTTTAATTCTAGCACATTCTCATATACATAAATAATAAACTAAAATCTTTATGCTAGAATTATAATATAAATTCAATTAATAAATGAAATAACTATTTATAATAAATTTTTTAACTTTAAATAAACTTTAAGGAACTATAAACTTTAAAAACTTATATTTCTATTCACAATACGTCCTCGAATAGAATCCGATCATTCTCCGTATACCTCTGGAGCTCTCCGCTTTTACCCTAAAATATCAAATATCCATTTAGGGTCACTTAACTCATTCAACTAACATTCAGAATCAATAAAAATCTCATTTAATTCTATTAATACCCTTTAACGTCTAAACTTTCGGATCTCAATTTCTATTCAATCGGGGTTTTCGAAATTCGTTTTCTCTACATGAATCCTACTTATTCTTTCCTAGGAATACCTCAGTATCCTCACTTTCATCATCGGAAACTTGAAACGAAATTCGCTCGATTTCGCTTACTAATAAAAATCACTTTTCATTTCGAACGTCCGACAACTTCAAAAATCAATCCTCCAGTATTCTAACACCCAACTATGATTAAATAAATGGGTTCGAACGTTAAACGAACGCATTTAGAAGGATTTCAGAAAACACCCTTCAACTCGTCCGTTTAGCTCCGAAATCGATCCTAAACTTTTCGTTTTCGAAATCTAACTTCATAAGATTATTCTCTAACCTCTAAATCATCAATCTAATGCCTTAGAATCGAAAACGAACTCGGATCCCACAGACCCATTTTTTTACCGCAACTTTCTCTCTCTTTCTCACCCATTTTTCTTCCGTCAATTCACTAATAAATTACACCAAAATCATCCTCATAAGTCCCTCTTATCATCCTTAAACTAAAATTTGAAAAAGAAAGAAGAAATAGAATGGGTTTTTATATGATACATAAAACTTTAAACTGACATAACTCACCAAATCGGCGATCTTTTCACTTCAAATTTGGGGGTTAGCTAGAGGAGATGACGAGGAACAACTTTCGTGAAGAAACCTCGATGAAAATCAGACCGGATCTTCTTCTTCTTCCCTCTCTCTCTCTCTCGCGTGCTCTCGCCTCTCTCTCGGGTCTCTCTCTCTTTTTTTTCTCTTTTCTTTTCGTTTCTCGCTTTTTCCCGATTCAATTTATCTCAAATGAGACAAAATTGAATATATATATATATATATATTATGCTTAATTACAATTAAATCTTTCAAGAAAATTTCATTTAAAACCCTCAAACTTTCAATAATCCCACTAATGCCCAAAAATATATAAGTTTTAATTCATTGGTCCACTTGTCCTCTTCTAATCCATTTATTCCTTCAACCATTCAATTGATGACATGTGGCGTATCCATAGCCACTACTTTTCAAGCCACTTATCTCATTTCTTATTGGTTGATTTAAAATATCTTTTACTTTATCCTGTGAGCTCACCTCGCTTGATTAACATATAATTCATTTCTAATCATTTCGAAAAATATTCCACAAACATTCTACACATATCTTATGGTCAATTTAACTTTATAAGCTTCAATTTCGGTCTAATACCTCTCATATATACTTGATAAAAAAATGTTTCTAACCGAAATCTGATCGAATAAACCGATAACTTTTTATACGTATCTATAGCTTAAATACTCGATTTTTATGCTCATTCTCTTTAACTCATTCTCATTCACTTGGGTTACACTCCTTGAAACTTCTGCATATTATGCTCATGCGTGATCCATGCATACTTAACTTAAAATGTCCATTTTACCCTTTTTATAATCTAATTTCACTTCAACCGGAAAATATTCTGAAAATATTTTATGGTCATCTAATCTTCAAATTGACCATGAAATACTTTAATTAAGTGTCTTATCTATCAATCTCATGCTTCGAAAAAAAAATCAATTGGATTTAAACTCATTAAAACCCATTAATCTCTCAAAAGAGCAATATCGTAATTTTCTTCGGATCGCTTAAAACTGACTCAAATGGTCTTCTTTTTGATCCGTTTCTGTTTCTCTATACTCTCCTACTATTTTCGGACCCTTTTCGACCATTAAAGTCAATTTCTGAAAATTTTACTATTCATCCAAAAATTTTCGTCTGAAAAATACTATTCATCAAAAACTTTCGTTTCCCACCGAATCTCAATTTATAACCCTGGACAATATAACCGAGTCCAAATTCAATCTTAAACACTAATTTTGGATCTTTTTCGAAAAAATCACTATTCATTCTGGATCCGAATATTATTCATCGAAAATTCTCATTTCTTCCTAACACGACACTCAGGGCTTTATAAATATAATTGAATTCTAATCGGGCCCCTTGCACTATTTCTGGACTCTTTATTCTCTATCCGATCGCCAGAAATGAATTCTCCGAGAAAACTAGGATTGAGATTTATCAATTCACCCCTCCTTATAAAAATTTCATCCTCGAAATTTAAATAGACATACCAGACTCAAATAGTTATGAATATTAATTACGCATTTGCTCCTCATGCTCCCAAGAGGCTTCTTCTATTGCATGATTTCTTCACAGCACTTTTACCAATGAAATTATTTATTATAAAGAACCCGCTCTTTTCTGTCAAGAATCTGAACTGTTACTTTTTCATATGATAAGTTTTCTTTAAGTTCTATTGGTTGGTCTGTTAAAACATATGAAGGATCTGGTAAATACTTGCGGAGCATCGAGACATTAAATACATTATGTATCTTGGACAGATTTATTAGCAACTCAAGTCTATATGCCACTTTTCCCATTCAGTCGATCACCTCATAGGAATCAATATAATGTGGACTTAACTTATCATATCGTCCAAAACGAATGATCACTTTCCATGGCGATACTTTTAGGAATACCTTATCTCCAATTTGGAACTCCAAATCTTTCTTACGCTTATTCGAGTAGCTTTTCTGTCGATCCTAGACGACTTTCAATCTATTCTAACTAATCTTGATCTTATCGGTATACCAACTGGCTAATCTGTCTATGGAATATGTACTTCTGAGCCATATACCATGGAGAATAGGGTTTCATCAGTGGAGCTGTGGGTTGTTGTCCTGTATACTCAGAGTAGTTTCTACAACTCATCTACCCAAGCCCCTTTGCGTGCTTCCAGCTTGGTTTTTACGGTCTGCTTGATGATCTTGTTCACTGCTTCGACTTGACCATTGGCTTGGGGATGGTCTACAACTGAGAAGCTCTTCACTATTCCAAGTTCGTTGTAGAAGTTGATGAATTGTTCGCTAGTGAACTGCGTCCTATTATCTATTACGAGCTGCTGAGGGACCCCAAACCTGCATATGATGTTGCTCCATACAAACTTTTCTATCTTTGAGGTGGAGATTTCAGCGAGTTCCTTGGCTTCAGCCCATTTGGTGAAGTAGTTCATAGCAACCACGACATGTTTACATCTTCCCTGAGCTGTTGGCAAAGGTCCGATGAGGTCCATTCCCCATATTGCAAAGGGCCGTGGGCTCACCATTTGCTGAAGGTAGGGGAACTTTGGTGAACCTTTGGCACTTGTCACACTTCTTGACTAGATCAATGGCATCCTGCTTCATGGTTGGCCAGTAGAACCCCTATTTGAGTACTTTCTAGGCTAAAGATAGTCCCCTTGCATGGTTCCTACAGTGACCGACATGTATATCTCTGAGCACCACCTCGCATTCTTGACTGCCTATACATCGCAGAAGTGGAGCTGAGAAACCTCTATTGTACAACATATCATCATAAATATAGTACCGAGCCGCCCTAGCTCACAGGCGGCGTGCCCTAGTTTGTCTTCTGGCAGCTTTCCTTCCTATAGGTAGTTTAGCAACGAGCTCATCTAGAAGTCAGATTGGGCACTTATGACCATCATCACATCCTTTACTGCTATACTTGGGATTGGTAGAAATTCCACTGGTAGGGTGACAGGCCCCTCTCCTTACTAGGCCTGTCGGCCGCCTTACAGTAGCCCTCTAGCGGATATCTGATCCAACTGGAGGGTTCCCGTAAAGCTACGCCGTTTACTTTAAAAAACTTTCTGTTAATGCAGAAACGTGGAAAATTTTTTTTTTTATTTGAACATTCATAAAACAGATTTATAAAAATTTGGGCAACATAACAGCTGTTTTTCAAACATGCCACCTTGCAAATTTAAGAATTTAACACTTCTATAACAAACATTTCTCAACTACTGGGCCTCAGGCCCTCAAATTATTTTCACAGTCCAACCACAAATATTTTCAATTTAAAATTCATAAATATATTTCCATTTCGTTCAAGACCAATAGATAATTTAATTTATCAAAAACTTAACTTTATAAAGACAAAGTACTATATACAACTCAAAGTATAATTTACAATATAGTCATAGAAAATTTCATGAAATGCATGGTCTACACTTTTAATCTAAACTCATGTAGGGATATTGTTGCGTCAGGCCACTTACGCGTCTGATGGAGCCTCTTCCGGTTGACGGCTCGTTCCTGTACCTGGGGAGGATTTTTAAAAATAGGAAAATAGGGTGGTGAGTATAAAACTCAGTGAGTGGTTAAAGTAATCTAACTGCATGATGATTTAAACTAACTCCTCCCAAAAACGGTTGGAAAATAAACTTTTTATTCTAAAACTTAAAATGATTTCTCGCATACTAAAATCATTAATTTATATGCTAAAATACATCTCGACAAAGGGATAGCTTTTTATTAATATATTCTTTTTCAAAAGCATGTACTTCTTTCCATAATACTTGTAAACTAGTAATCTTTCTATAATTTATAAAAATCAAATAAAGAAATTTTCTCAAAAATATAAACTAGTAATCTTTCTATACTTTTATTAAAATTACAAAACTGAGTAATTCTTATAAATCTTTCTTTAATTCTCGAAACTGGAAATCAGTTCTAATTTAATAAATTCTTTATTTCTCAAAACTGGAAATTATTTCTAATTTAATAAACTTCACTTCGTTTTAAAATTCTTTTCTCTTTTATCTCGCCAAAGGCAACCCAGGGAAACTTAGCCCATCGTGACGGAATCTCTCAACGCCACTAGAGCTCGGGATACTACTAGGCGTAGTCGCAGATGCGGGAAACCTCTTGGGGTTACGATCCCCTCCCAACATCAGGCAGATCTACGCTACCGCATACGTGCAGAGGGTGACTGACAGACTTGACTCAATCCCCCCAAGTTAGTGTTAGTAACTGACTTTCCCAACTGCTCTTGTCATACACGTATACGGTACTTCGGCCGGTAATCTCTGGGGGTTAGGGTAAACCCAAGGCATTTAAATCTTTTCATAATAAAACTCTTACTTTTCTTTTCATAATAAAAATCTTACTTTTCTTTTCTTTGATTTCTTTAAAATAAAACTTTACTTTTTTCTGAGGCCGAAGCCTATTATTCATAAATAACTATAATACATAAGATTTTCAAGTATAATAACTCAATGTACTAAATTGCTTTGATATTCAAATGCTCGTAATTGTAATTTACTGAAAATATTCATGCAATTCATGTGAAGTATGTAACATACTAGAATATCTTTAAAATCACATAATTAACCCTTTTACTAAAACAACAATTTAATAACTCAATTCTCATATTGTAAACTTCTTTTCTAATCTCAACTTGTAATCGAATTTACTTTCGAAATATTTTATCAACTTGATCTCATGCATATATGTATATTAAGAGCTTACTATTTTTACTTGGCTTAATAATAAATAAAGATAGCATATAAACTCAAGTGATATTCAGGCATGATAAAACTTAAAATATGCAACCATTTAATTAAACTTAATAGCTCGAAATGAGGCAAATAACTTCTCATTTAAAACAATTCAATACTAAAATATATGATTGCTAACATGGATAATCAAATTATAATTTCATCAAAACTTTTAAAATAAACCACTCACTATTTTCCTTCCAATTGCATCACCACCACTTCAACTCTTCCTTTTTATTCTTGAAATTTTCCTACAATATCATCCAATCAAAATTCTTGGTTTAGGACTTAAAGATATTACCATTTCACTTCATTACAATCTCATACATCAATACATAACTATAATATATCCTTGAAGATTTCCCAATCACTTTCTAACTCAAAATTTTTACATCTAACTTAAGTCAAATATCCAATCATTTATTCCCTTTTTAATTTAACACATATCGATTGCCCAATGATCACTTAATTTAACTCAATATATATACATATTCAATAAGTCCACCAACTTGTGATACCTTTTATTAATAATCTCACATCAACTTTAATTCATGCCTTTGGTGCTCAAATATTCAATCACCTCATAATCACCATCCAAGCACATATAATAATTCATTTAAGAATTCCATTATTCACTTATATAATTTTCAATAACAATATATTAACAAACAATTTCTTTATCTCTCAATATATTTGCTAAATAACTTCACAACTCTATCAACTTCCAATTAATATCCTCACATCCATAACCATTTATATTTTTTTTTTGGCAATAAAGCACTCAAACATTTCATAACCATCATCAAAATATATACAATTTATTGGATAATAATTTTACTCTCACATCTAACCTTAACCAACATAAGCATCTAACTTCCAAATTTCCATTTTTCTTGCATTCTTTGAGACCAACCAACTCATTTTTTATTCCATAACCTTATACAACTCATTTAATCTTTTTAAAATAAGCTCAACATGAATAAAAACCACAATTGATCAAGCTTTAATATAATTATTCAACATTCCAATTTCCAACTTTATTGCATCTTTTTAGTTCAAATGACTATAAACTCATATCCAAACCTCATACCACTCCTTCACATATTAGAATCACTTAAATACATGCAAAAACACCATAAACCATACACTAATATACATACATATATCCAACAACACAATCACTTAATATTTCTTTTCAAAACCTCATTTCCATCATCATAATTCTCACATAAAATTTCATTTAATCATCCAAATGATTTCAACACCAATACTTTTATCATTAACTCACATACTAATATATATATATATCAACTTCACCATCCACTCCATCTCAAACAATTAATCACACATCAATAACTCAAAAAATCATCCATTAAACCAACTATAACCTTAAACAAAGAGATCAATTAATTTTATCAATTTTTAGTCATCAAATCCCAATTCTTACCTTCCCAAAAACCTTGATCCAAGACTAATAAATCCCCTTCTTCATCCTCAAGCTTTGATTGATGATAATCAACCTTGATTTAGATTCATATAACTCATCAAAATCTCATATAAGTCCATAACTAAAAGGATCCATCAACCAAACACAAAACAACTTTACTTACCCTCACTCTTTCTTGATGAAGGTGGATGGGTTTGGGAGATCACAAAGCTTGGACCATCTCTTCTTCTTCTTCTCTTCCTCCTCTTCACGACCTGCAGGTTTCCTTCTTCTTCTGGTCTGCTCTGTTCACGCACAGTCTGCAGCTCCTCCTCTTCTTTTTTTTTTTTTTTTTCTTCGGTTCTGCTTTTGGTCTGCACGGTTCAGCTTGCTTCTTCATGTTTGCTTCTCCTTCTTCACGGCTGCAGACTTCTTCTTCTTCTTCCAGTTCTGCTCGTGCTCCAGCTCTCCCTCTCTCCCTCTCGGCTTTGCCCTGGTCTCACGATCTCTCTGTCTCTCTTTCGGGTTCTGATTTGTCTCACCCGAATCTGCTCTCTATTTCAGCTCTCTCCACCGACTTAATTCACTGCCCATCCTCCACCATGCATTCCTTTATATACTATCCTCCTTTCAATGCCAATTTTGCCATTAAATTAACTCTCAATTCACACAATTGCCATTTGACAATTGAATGCATTTTATTGGCTTCTGTTTTTGGTCTTCACGGGTGCAGCTTTTCTTGCCCGATTCTTCTCTCATTCTCCACCGACTTCTTTCTCTTTCATTCAGCTCTCAAGTCTTCTCTTATTTACTAGCCGTCATTTAAATGTCCAATTTGTCTTTAAATTAATTTCAAAATCACAACAATGCCACTAATTATGCATGAGAACATGTGATTGGTTAATTAATTCATCCAATTAATCACTAACAACACATCCCATTCTTAATTACACCTTAACTAACCACTTGCTTTTTGACTCTAAGGTGTCTTAATCTCATTGGCCTTCATCCAAGCACATGGATTGTGCTTCTTTGATACATATCTTCTCCTACACATTTAATATAATAATTAACTTAAATTTTAATCCTCACTTAACACCAATAAATTCCAAAAATATTCCTTGATCACCCTATCATCAAATTGACCATGCAATACTCTAATTGGGTGTCTTAACATTTAATTTCATGCTTTGAAAAAATTTAATCGGCTATGAACTCATTAAAATTCCCAACGTTTCCTACGAGGGTATTTTTATCAATAAATACTCGGAACCTTTAAAATCTATTCAAATGAACTCATTTTTACTCTGTTTCAGTTTCTGATAACTCTAATTTATATTCTGGAGCTTATGATATCCGGGGTCCATTTTCCGAAAATCACTATTCACACAGACACTATTCACCAAAAACACTATTCATCTGAAAACACTATTCCGTCCGAAAATATCCTTTATCCGGGAAATACTATTTCTCCTAAGAAAATGAAATTCCGATATCACATAGGGATTCCAGAAGATCTGTGTCCTGGGAGGTCGCTAGGCATGCTAAGGCATCTACATGGGAGTTTTGAGCTCGCGGGATCTGGTTTACTTCAACCCATTGAAAAGTCCCTAGCAACTCCTTGGCTTTCAGGAGATACTCTGCCATTTTCTGCTTTCTGGTTTGGTACTCTCCTTGAACATAGCACACCACGAGTTGGGAGTCACTGAAAATCTTTAACTGCTCAGCTCGCACCTCTTTTGCTAAGTGGAGCTCGGTAAGCAATGCCTCATACTCGACCTCGTTGTTGGTCACCTGGAATCTGAATCTCAGGGCGCTGAGGATCTTGTGGCCTTCCAAACTAATCGGTAGCACTCCAACCTTTGAGTTGCGTTCATTAGAAGATCCATCCACGTACAGCTCCCACGTCGAGCCACTTGCGGACTCAACCTGTTTCTCTACAGGTCCTATAAATTCAGCAATAAAGTCTGCGAGAGCTTGGGCCTTGACTGCCATTCAAGGCTTGAACTTTATGTCGAACTGCGTGAGCTCTATGGCCCATTTGAGTAATCTGTCCGAAGTATCTGCCTTCTAGAGGACTTGCCTAAGAGGATACTGTGTAAGAACCTCGATCTGGTGGGCCTGAAAGTAAGGACGCAGCTTCCTCGACATGACCACCAGGCAGTATGCCAGCTTTTGCATCTGTGAATAATTGGTTTCTGCTTCGACCAGCCTCTTACAAACGTAATATACGAACAACTGCATCTTCTCCTCCTCCCTTACCAAGGCAGCACTCAACGCGTGCTCAGATATCCCCAAGTATAGGAAAAGCTTCTCTCCATCCTTTGGTTTCGACAGGAGGGGAGCTCGGCCCATATATTCCTTCAGCCGCTGAAATGCCTCCTCGCACTACTCGGTCCACTTGAAATTCATCGCCTTCTTTATTACTTCGAAAAAGGCATGCACTTATCTGTAGCCTTTGAGATGAACTGGCTCAAGGCCGCAACCTGACCATTAAGGCTCTGGACATCTTTTATTCGAGCTGGGGATCTCATCTTTACGAGCGCTCTGATCTTCTCTAGATTAGCTTTTATGCCCCTACTATTCACCATAAAACCGAGGAACTTACCAGACGCCACCTAGAAGACACACTTCAACGAATTCGACTTTATTCTGTAATTCCTCAAAACCTTGAAGGACTTATCCAGGTGGCGAACATGGTTTGCTCCCCGCTAGGACTTCACCAGCATATCATCTACATACACCTCTATTGTCTTCCCAATCTGTTCTTGGAACATGGCGTTGAGCAGGCGCTGGTAGGTCGCCCGTACATTCTTCAGTCCGAAGGGCATCATCTTATAACAATACAGCCCTCAGTCAGTAACAAAAGAAGTGTGCTCCTCGTCATCCAGGCTCATGAAAATTTGGTTGTAGCCCGAGTAAGGATCCATAAAGCTCAGGAGTTGGTGCCTAACTATTGCGTCTATGAGCTGATCAATCTTGGGCAATGGAACACTATCCTTCGAGCAAGCTTTGTTCAGGTCGGTGAAGTTAATACAGGTCCTCTACTTTCTATTTTTCTTTTTGACGAGGACAGGGTTGGCCACCCAAGTGGGGTAACGAGCCTCACGAATGAATCTATTGATCAGCAACTTCTCGACCTTCTCCTTCATAGCAGCATATCGTTCCGGCGTCATTGGTCTCCTCTTCTGACGAACAGGCTTAGGCTGGGGATTTATGTTCAGCCTGTGACACATAACTTTAGGATTTATCCCCACTATGTCTTCGTGGTTCCATGCGAAGACATCCGGATTTGCCTTCAGGAAGTCGACGAGTCGAGCCTTGACCTCTGGTGGTAGGTCTCGTCCCACTTTCAAACATCTCTCTAGGTCTATCTCGCTGACCTGTACATCTTCCAGTTCCTCGACAGGTCCTGTGGCCCGATCTGCATCCACCTCGCGAGGGTAGAGGTCATGGCTTCCTGTCTCTGTTATAGCCCACAGGTCGCCACCTAAAACCACATTCACTTTCTTACTCTTACTCTCATTTTCACTGTATCCTCGTAACAGCGTTTGGCCAAGTGATGTTTTCCTCAGACGTAACCTGTTCTGTTTGGAGTCGAGAACTTGACTGTCAACGCCCTGGTGGATGTTACCATATCTAGATTATTCATGGAAGGTCGCCCTAGGACCACATTATATGCTGATGGACAGTTGATGATTAGAAAGTCCGCCAGGACAATGGTTTGCCTGCCTTGTTCTCCAAGGGTGATAGATAGTCGGATCTGGCCTGCTAGAATTACCGCATCCCCGGTGAAGCCATAGAGGGGTTCCGGTGAGGGCATCAACTGCTCGGCTCCCAGACCCATCTGTTCATAACAATCCTTGTACATCACGTTGACCGAGCTGCCGGTGTCAATCATTATCCGCCGTACCTCAACATTACTAATCTTGGCTCGGATGACTATGGCATCATTGTGGGGCCAGTGCACTCCTCTCGAATCTTCTTCAATGAATATGATGCCATCCGAGGACACTTTCGCCTTCTTAGCTGGTCCCTCTACCCTACTATAATCAGCCAGCAACGTGTGGTTGGCTTCCCTCACGTACCTCTGATGTGACTTGTTCGAAGTACCTGCTATGTGAGGACCATCGTGAATAGTAAAAATAGTTCTTACAGCGGGCTCGTGCTCGGGCTCCGAAGCTCGCTGGGACTGCTCCTGCTCAGGCTGCTGACTTTGGGTTTGAGAACGCTGTTGCTGAGGTCGTCTACTAGCAGGTCGCACCACATATTCTTCCCAGCAATCTTGTCTGATCAATTCTTCAATGACATCCTTTAGCTGTCAACAGTCCGAGGTGTTGTGCCCATTTTCATTGTGGTAGGCACAGAACTTCCTCTGGTCTCAGTGTTTGTTCAAAACTCCTATAGGAGATGGCTTCTCAGAGTTCTCCCTGTTTCGTTCTGCGGCGAAGATTCGGTCCTGCCTGTCTGATAGAACACTGTAACTCCCATACCGGCCCTGGCGCCAAGGTTGCTCCCTTCTTGGCTCCGGCTTGGCCTGTTTCACCACAACATTGACAAACTGATGCCTCAGCTTGTCCTGCTTGTCCCCACTATGACCCTTCCTCTTCCCTTGGTAGGAACTGCTTGCTTCACCTCGCTGGTTGCTGGGTTTCTTTACTCCAAAAGCCTCATCTCATCTGATTTCTTTGGCAGCCCTCTCATAGAACTCACCCAAGTCCTTCATTGGTGACTTGTAGATGCTTTCATAAAGTTTCCCGTCTTTTCTGAGTCCAGTTGAAATGGCAGTGAGGATGCTTTCATTGCTCACCTCATCTCTAAACCAGGTGATATAATCCTTCAATGACTCATTTTGTCTCTGGAAGATGGTGGCGAGGTGGTATAGGGGTGCGACCAGCTTCCTCAGGGCCTTATACTGGTTTAGGAACCTCTGTTGGCATTCTCTCCAACTTTCGATACTACGGGTAAGGAGACCTTTGAACTAGGCTCGCGGGGCATCTCCCAGAGTAGCCGGGAAGACTTAGCATTTGACCAGCGGATTGTCCGTCTGGAGATCCATCTGTACGTTGAAGGTGTCTAGGTGGTCGTAGGGATCGCTTCTACCATTATAGGGTGGAATGCTTGAGAGTTTGAATTTAGGTGGTAGGGGCACTGTCTCGATCTTCCTAGCAAACGGGATCCTATGATCATCTTGATCTCTCTGGTTTTGGGGTCCAGGTCGAGCTTCTAGCTGCTGGACCCTCTGCAGCAGTTCTTCCACCATCGAATCTTGAGATTGAGGCCGCCAAATAGGACTTCGCCTACTGGTGCTCTCCTGCTCCCCCAATTGGCGATCTCGCTGCCTGTGCATTTCTCCAAAATCTTCTACCTGCCTAACCCCTCTTCGTAGCTTGGCCTCATCGACAGCATGGTTATCCCGAACTCGCTCTTGCCCGTGACTATCCTCGACATGACGGTCACTTTCGTTGTTCATCCTCACCCTGATGTCGGCTGGACGAGGTAAGGCAGCTCTCTCCTGCACATACTGTCCTCTCCTCCTTGGGTTCAGGTTCGAAGAGTGGATAGACTCTTTAAATAGCGACTTGTCTCTGCCAGTTGCTTCCTCCAAGGTTGGAATCTCCTTCGTGGTTTGTCCAACGCCACCTGCCTCCGTCCAGCACGGGCTTGAACTTCAACCAATGCCCTAACTGTCTCAGTTACCTGCCTTACTGTATCCTCCAAGGCTTGCTGACGTTGTCGCCACTCCTGAGCGACCTCTTCTCTGGCAGGTTGGGTGCTCTGTTGGTCATCTTGGTCCTCAGGTCGCTCGTCCGCCACACCAACACTTCTTGTCGTTCTTGCTCTGGCCATAGTGGCTTGGTGAAATATAAACAGTTAAAAAGAAACGAATATAGAGAAAAGGTTACCAGGTCGTTGTTGGGCCCTCCTTTTAGTGCCAAAAGATATCGACGTCCGGAAATGGTCGACTCAGAGATTTAGGGGCCTAGACTGGGAACAAAGTAATTAAATGATGATAATGGTAATAAATGAACAGTAAATGGAGTTTGAGGTTGATATGTTGCAATAAAGGTGAGGGAATGTTGGTTATGGTAGCTGAACAACAGTAATGAGACAATAATAAAGAAGGGAGAAGGAAGAATGAAGGCAAACATAGGGATTTTTACGTGGTTCGGCGACTGCGCCTACGTCCACGAGTCACTCTGAGTTAATTCCGACAAAGTGACGGTATCTCAGTATTGTTAACTTGTTTGTACAGTAAAAATCTTCCCTATTTATAGAGGGGGAGAGATACACAAGAGTGTAATACATGTTACAAATGATGGTTATTACAACTACTCTTGATATAAACCATGCTGCATTTATTGTAAAGGTAATGATTATTCCTTCCATGCACACGTTTGCATTTATTGCACCAGGAGAGGTCTTCTCTTCATTAAATGCATGACCGCTGCATTAAATGCTCATTGGGAACTGTGTGAATGGCGCCGGCGAGAAATCAGAACATTAGGTAGAACTGATGACTTGCTGCACAAGGTATTACCTGGCGCGAGCTCCCTAGTCTGGCGAACTACGCGAGGTGAACAAATATTGAAGCGGGCTAAAAGTACAGTCGAACTGTTTCGACATTGTGCGAGCTTGCAAGCTCAGCGAGCTCACTGCAGCGATCTGGGGATTGGGCCTTCTGGGTCTTCATTCCTGTTCATACTTATTGAGCCTATACCGGCTCATTTATCCTGGTCGAGAAAACGGGCATATCACATATAAAATTATTTATGAATTATTGAAATTGTTTTTTTTTTTTTTAAATCAATGATAAGATTTGAGTATCATTTAGAAATAATTATAGAGAAAATTTATACCAAGGTTTATAGTTTGACTACGAAATATATTTTGTATTTAGTTTTATTATTTCAAATTGTGAAATTTTTGGTTCACCGAGAATTAGTTTTGTTACAAGAAAAATATGTTATGTTTATTTAGAAATGTTTTTGAAAACTTATATCCATTCATTGGACATTAGACTCACATTTTTTCTTATTTTCCCCTTAGGTATCTGCTGCAGGTTCATATAGATTACTGTGTATCGCGAGGAAGGTCATTTGATGATAAACTGTTGAATTTATGTATATTATTTCCTTAATTACTAGATTTTATAAGTGTATTTCTAAAATAATTTTACAAATTGAAAGTCATTTTATAGATATTTGAAAATATTGTATATGTTTAGTTTATGAGTTCAACAGGAGAAAATTTTAAAGACTTTTGATTTGTTTAAATTTGGTTTCGATAGAAGGGGTTTTCAGAATTTTAAAGATTATTTCAAAAGATTTTCACTAAATCCGGATTTTTATTCAAAAAATCTCAGTTTTCACATGATCCTGCGGTACTTAGGGATAGTAGTCGGGTCGGGTCCTATCACCAAGCTCATTGATCATGATGTTAAATGTTACTACATATGAGACTAAGTCATTTTGAGGTAATCTATGAAATAACTCTTAAGCCATTTTAGTCCTTGCAATTGAAAATTTCAATAGTAGGTTGAAATTTGTAGTTTTTTTGTAAAGACTCCATTGCCCTTCATTTCCAAAAATAGTTGTTTTGCTTTATCTATAACCCATCTTTGCGAAGACCATCAATCATATTTCCATTACAATCAAACCCATATTTATAATCTCCATTAACTAGCAGCTCATATAGCTAAAAGGCAACAATTGTATTACCCGTTCAACACTACCACTAAATCAAAGTCACAAATGTGATCGCATTAGGCCTACAACCAAAGGCAACTATGTTCTTAAGCAACCTAATGACATCTATAATTCTACCCGTCATACAAAGATCTCTAATTAAATAAGTAAAAGTCCACCGTTTGGGCTTGGTAAGGAAAGGGAAGTTTTCCTTTCCAAGCCGAAGCGAGCCTCACAAGAAACCTTATGTTAGGTTAAGTAGTTTTAGATTGGCTAAATTCTATACAAAACGCTCTTTGTATATAATTTTATTATAGGAGCTACCTATTGAAGAAACATAAGTCATAAGATCTTTTGGTAAGTCTCTCTCAACATCACAAAGGCGTTAGGATCACACACACTTATGAATTTGCATATTCATATGGTGTGCATCTGTCAGGGGTGTAAATGAAAAGTTTTTAAATTTTTTAGGGGTGTAAATGAAACATTTTCAGACTATTGGTATCAAATTGTAATTTTGCAATATATCAGGGACTCGACTGTAATTTACCACCTGAAGTATGAAAAACCTGTTTTCTGCCATTTTTTTCTAGCAGCCGCGACCTCCCACCCTAGCAGCCCTAAATATAAACTCTCTTAACTGCAAAACACCTAAATCACTTCCAATCTCTCATTTATGCTTTTGGAATCTTAGAATCATCAAGGTATTGGTTTATTATCTTGATTTGTGTTTGAATATGTCTTGATTGTTCTAGTGTGATGTATTTATTATAGATTAGTTGTGTTGTTGAGTTGGGTTTTTAATTAATCTCTTTGTGTGTAGTGATTTTGTGGTTTATGGTTTATGGGGTTTGTTAATTGATCTTTAGATTGAACTTTAGTGTGATTTAGAAGTGTATT
>CM034463.1:35821722-35840640 GCA_019925255.1 Litchi chinensis | reverse complement strand
CTGTCAAACCCGGAAGGCTTCGGTTCACTCTTGGCCATCTTGCTTGATCCTCCTTGCTGACTGCCGGTCCAGCTACGTTTTTGACTGAATTGCGGCTTCGGCTTTGGGGTGGTTTCTACACTTCGCTCAACTCTGGTGGCTGCCTCCACCAACTCCCCATATCTAGTATGCACTACCGAAGTCACACATGTCCTAATCCTCGGACTCAACCCTACTATGAACCGGTTCATCTTTTGTTCTTCATTTTCAGCAACATAGGGAACCAGACGAACTAACTCCGAGAACTTCTTCTCGTACTTTGTCACTGTAAGGGTTCCTTGCTCAAATCGGAAGAATTCTTCCATCTTTGCATCTTTATAGCTCTTAGGAAAGAATTTATCTGTGAACTCTTTCTTAAAGTCGGCCCAGGAGACTCCGTCTGGGTGCGCTCTCTGATGCGCTTTCCACCAGTCTTTCGCACGATCCTTAAGGAGGAAAGCTGAAAAAGTCACCATCTGTTCCTCTGAGCAACCCATAACTTGGAATATCTCTTCATTGGTCTCTAACCATGACAATGCACGCTTTAGATCTCATGTGCCATCATAAGGCTTAACGCCTAACTTACGGGTGCGCTCAATCGATACCCATATCTCTCGCGGCTGCTGGAATGCTACTGCTAACATCTGTGCCATCTGCTATATATTTCCTGGAGCAGGCTCTGCTTGGGCTGGCTGCGATGTCTCTGGATGGGAAGAATTGGCTAGCACATTGACTGATTCCTCAACATGTTCTTCTTCTGATGGGGGTGCCTCTCCGGCTGTCCTCCTAGTCCGAGGACGACCACGGCGCTGCATATCTATAATTTTATACCAAATAGGCATGGAAACCATAAGATATCTGAGTTAGAATACTAACAATGCATGGGATAATTCTGAACTCATGTAATGCTCAAACTTTAATCTTTATCACTTACTAAATCTTATGCCCAACTCATGCATAACTCATGCATCAATTAGCTTATACTTCATGCATAAATAGTTTTCAAGTACTTTCTAAACTTTATCTCAAAACTTTACAAACCAAGCTATCATACCAACTTGATAAGACTCAAACCAGATTCTCTCTAGGCTCTTATCTGGAGGGTCTTGTTGGGCACTCTAGCGAACCTCATATAACCTTGCTCACAGTCAAGAGAAACTCGCGGAGCGAACTCCTGAGATACTTTGCCTGTTTACTTTACTTTAACTAAATCAAATTCTATTTCTTTGAAAATAGTTAGGTTGGTATAAATTTTTCTCGTTTGATTGAAAATTTTTTTTACAAAAATTCGACAGCATAACGGTTGTATTTTGTAACCCAACTATTTTCAAAGAAATAGAAATTGAAATTGATTTAGTTAAAGTAAAGTAAACGGGCAAAGTATCTCAGGGGTTCGCTCCACGAGTCTCTCTTGACCGTGAGCAAGGTTATAGGAGGTTCGCTGGAGTGCCTGGCAATACCCTCCAAATAAGAGCCTAGAGAGAATCTGGTTTGGGTCTTTTCATATGTTATAATTGAATGGTATTGTTATGCCCGTCTTCTCGATCTGGACAAGTGGGCCAGTACAGGCCCAATAAGTGTGAACAGGAATGAAGACCCAGAAGGCCCAATCCTCAGGTCGCCTCAGCGAGCTCATCAAGCTCGTCGAGATCGCGAGATCGCACAACGCCAAAACTGTTCGAGCATACTTTCAACCCTCTTCAAGACCTATTCAGCTTGCGCAGTTTGCCAGACCAGGGAGCTCGCGCCAGGTAATGCCTTCTGCAGCAAGTCATCAGTTCTACCTAATGCCCTGATTTCTCACCGGCGCCACTTACACAGTTACCAAGAAACATTTAATGCGGCGGCTGTACATTTAATGAAGAGAAGACCTCTCCTGGTGCAATAAATGCAGACGTGTACATGGAAGGAACAATCATTACCTTTACAATAAATGCAGCATGGTTTATATCAAGATTAGTTGAAATAATCATCATTTTATAACGTGAATTACACTCTTTTGTATCTCCTCCCCCTCTATAAATAGGGGAGATTTTTACTGTACAAAAAGAGCGGAAACACACTAGTATACCGTCACTCTGTCGGAATCATTTCAGAGTGGCCTGTGGACGTAGGCGCAGTCGCCGAACCAAGTAAAAATCCTTATGTTTGCATTCATTCTTCCCCCTTCTTTCTGTATTAACTGTGCCATTACTATCTCCATCTACCACAACCAACATTCTTTCACCTTTATTACAATATACCAACCTTAAACCCTCTTTATTACGAATTTATTGCAGTTCTCATAATTTATTACCACGTTCGCAGTCTGGGCCCCTGAATCTCTAGGTCGACTGTTTCCGGACGTCGACATCTTTTGGTGCTAGAAGGAGGGCCTAACAGCGACCTGGTAACTTTTCTCCAATTGACTTTTCTTTGACTGTTTATATTTCATCAATTTGCAATGGTTAGAGCAAGGACAACAAGGAGTGTTGGTGTGGCGGAAGAACGATTTGAGGACTAGGATGACTAGTAGAACACCCAACCTATCAGGGAAGAGGTCGCTCAAGAGTGGCGACAACGTCAGCAAGCTTTGGAGGATACAGTGAGGTAGCTGACTGAAACAGTTAGGGCGTTGGTAGAAGTTCAAACCCGTGCTGTGCTGAGGCAGGTGGAGGTTACGCCTCCTAGAAAAGCTCGCCGACAGACCACTGAGGAGATCCCGACCCCGAAGGGAGTAGTCGGCAGAGACAGGTCGCTATCTGAAGAATCTGTTCGCTCCTCGAACCTGAACGTAAAAAGAGGCGGACAGCGGGCTCGAGAAAGGGAGATCTCAGCTCACCCAGTTGACATAAGGGTGAGGGTGAACCGTGAAGGTGATAGACATGTGGAAGATAGTCGCGGGTACGACCAAGCTCGCGAGCATCGTAGAGGCTGCGAACCCGAGCTGGGAAGGGAGCTGGATAGGTAGAAGATGTCAATGAGGTGCGCAGGCCGCGAGATCGCCAATTGGGAGAGCAGGGGAGCACCAGTAGACGAGGCTCCACATGGCAATCTCAATCCCAAGATCCGATGGTAGAAGAACTGTTGTAGAGGATTTAGCAACTGAAGGCTCGACCTGGACTTCAAAACCAAGGAGAGCAGGATGATTACAAGATCCCATTTGCTAGAGAGATCGAGACAGTACCTCTGCCACCTAAGTTCAAACTCCCGAGCATTCCGCCCTACAATGGTAGAAACGACCCATATGACCACTTGGATGCCTTCAATGTACAGATGGATCTTCAGATGGACAACTTGCTGGTCAAGTTCCAAGTCTTCCCGACTACCTTGAGGGATGCCCTACGAGCTTGGTTCAAAGGTCTCGTAGCTCGCAGCATAGGGAGCTGGAAGGAATGTCAGTAGAAGTTCCTCAATTAGTACAAGGCCCTGAGGAAGCAGCTCGCACCCCTGTGCTACCTCGCCACCATTTTCCAGAGACAGAACAAGTCACTGAAAGATTATATCGCCCGGTTTAGGGATGAGATGAACAATGTTGAAACACCATTAGACGAGAGCATGCTAACCGCTATTTCAGCAGGACTCAAGAAAGAGGGGAAGCTCTATGAAAGCATCTATAAGTCGCTAGTGAATGACCTGGGAGAATTCTACGAGAGAGCTACCAAGGAGATCAAATGGGAGGAGGTTTGTGGGCCAATGAGGCCCAGCAACCAGCGGGGTGAAGCAAGCAGTTCCCACCAAGGGAAGAGAAAGGGCCAAGATGGGGACATGTGAAGGGAGCAGAGGCATCAGTCCGCTAACATTGTGGCAAAGCGAGCCAGGCCCGAGCCAAGAAGGGAGTCGCCCCGACGTCCAGGTTGGTATGAGAGTTACAACATCCTATCAGACAGGCAGGACCGGATCTTCACCGTCGAGAGAAACAGGGAGAACTTTGGGAAGCCACCTCCTATAGGAGTCCCGAACAAGCACCGAGACCAGAGGAAATTCTATGCCTACCACAATGAAAATGGGCACAACACCTCGGACTGTTGGAAGCTAAAGGACGCCATTAAAGAGTTGATCAGTCGAGGTCGCTTGAGAGAATATGTGGTGTGACCTGCCGGTAGACGACCTCAACGATAGTGTCCTCAACCCTAAGATCAGCAGCCCGAGCAGCAGCAGTCCCAGCGAGCTCCAAAGCCCAAGCACGAGCCCACTGTAAAAACTATTTTCACTATTCATGGTGGTCATCACATGGCAGGTACTTCGAACAGGTCACACCAGAGGTACGTGAGAAAAGCCAACCACACGTTGCTGGCAGATTTATAGTGGGGCTGATGGACCAGCTAAGAAGGCGAAGGTATCCTCTGATGGCATCATATTCACTGAGGAAGATGCCCGCGGCATGCACTGGCCCCACAATGACACTATAGTCATCCGAGCTAAAATCAGCAACGCTGAGCTGTGACGGATTATGGTGGATACTGGCAGCTCGATGAACATGATGTACAAAGATTGCTTTGATCATATGGGGCTGGGAACCGAACAGCTTGCGCCTTCACCAGAGCCTCTATATGGCTTCACTGGAGATGCAGTGACCCCGATAGGCCAGATCAGACTCTCACTCACTCTAGGGGAACCAGGTCGGCAAGCAACTGTGATGACGATTTCTTAATTATCAATAGCTCGTCAGCCTACAACGTGGTACTGGGGCGACATTCCATGAACGACCTAGATATGGTGACATCTACCAGGATGCTAACAGTCAAATTCCTAACTCCCAAAGGGATAGGATGTGTCCGAGGAGAACAACCCCTGGCCAGACGCTGTTACGATGACGTTGTGAAAATGAGAGTCAGGGGAAAGAAGGTAAATGTGGTTTCAGGTGACGAACCACGAGCTATGACAGAGATAGGAATGAGCCATGACCTCGACCCCCGCGAGGTTGATGCAGACCGGCCTACTAGGCCCATTGATGAACTGGAGGATATGCAGGTCAGCGAGCTAGATTCAGAAAGATGCCTGAAGGTAGGGCTTCTCATGGAACCACGAAGACATGGTGGGGATAAATCCTGAAGTTATGTGTCACCGGCTGAACATAGATCCCCAGCATAAGCCCGTTCGTCAGAAGAGAAGGCCAATGACACCAGAACGATATGTTGCTCTGAAGGAGGAGGTCGAGAAGCTGCTAGCCAACAGATTCATTCGCGTAGCTCATTACCCATTCTAGGTAGCCAACCCTGTCCTGGTAAAAAAGAAGAACAGGAAATGGAGGACGTGTATTGACTTCACCGACTTGAACAAAGCTTGCCCGAAGGACAATTTTTCCTTACCCAGGATTGATCAACTCATGGACACAACAACTGGGTATAAGCTCCTAAGCTTCATAGACACCTACTCGGGCTACAACCAGATTCCAATGAACCCGGAGAATGAGGAGCACACTTCATTCATTACTGACTAAGGCATGTACTGTTACAAGGTGATGCCCTTCGGATTGAAGAACGCAGGGGCGACCTACCAGCGCTTGGTCAACGCAATATTCCAGGAGCAGATCGGGAAAACCATGGAGGTGTATGTGGATGATATGTTGGTGAAGTCCCAGCAGACAACAAACCATGTTTGCGACTTGGACGAGACCTTCAATATCTTGAGAACCTACCAGATGAAGTTGAATCCATTGAAGTGTGCCTTCGGGGTGGTGTCTGGTAAGTTCCTTGGCTTTATGGTGAACATTAGGGGGATAGAGGCCAATCTAAAGAAGATCAGGGCACTCGTAGAGATGAGATCCCCAGCTCGGGTTAAAGATGTACAAAGCCTCAATGGGTAGGTCGCGACCCTAAGCCAGTTCATTTCAAAGGCTACAAACAAGTACATGCCTTTCTTCGAAGCAATAAAGAAAGCGAAGAATTTCGAGTGGACCGAGCAGTGTGAGGAGCCATTCCAGCGGCTAAAGGAATATATGGGCCGAGCTCCCATCTTATCAAAACCAAGGGAATAAGAGACGTTGTTTATATACCTCAGAGTGTCTGAGCATGCGTTGAGTGCTGCCTTGGTAAGGGAGGAAGAGAAAATGTAGTTACCCATGTACTACATTAGTAAAAGGCTGGTCGACACAGAAACCAGGTACTCACAGAGGGAAAAGCTGGCATACTGCCTGGTGGTCACATCAAGAAAGCTGCGTCCTTACTTCCAGGCCCACCAGATCGAGGTTCTTACATAATATCCTCTCAGGCAAGTCCTTTAGAAGGTAGATACTTCGGGCAGATTACTCAAGTGGGTCATAGAGCTCGCGCAGTTCAACATAGAGTACAAGCCCAGAACGGCAGTCAAGGCCCAAGCTCTTGCAAACTTTATTGCTGAATTCACAGGACCCGTAGAGGAACAGGTTGAGCCCGCGAGTGACCCGACGTGGGAGCTGTACGTGGATGGATCCTCTAATGAACATAACTCAGGGGCTGGAGTGTTACTGATTAGCCCAGAAGGCCACAAGATCCTCAACGCCCTGAGATTCGGGTTCCAAGCGACCAATAACGAGACCGAGTATGAGGCATTGATCGCTGGACTTCGCCTAGCAAAAGAGGTGCGAGCTGAACAGTTAAAGGTCTTCAGTGACTCCCAGCTCGTTGTGTGCCATGTTCAAGGAGAGTACCAGACCAGAGGGCAAAAAATGGCAGAGTATCTTCAGAAAGCCAAAGAGTTACTAGGGGCCTTCTAATGGGTTGAAATGAATTAGATCCCGCGAGCTCAGAACTCGCATGCAGATGCATTAGCACGGCTAGCGACCACCCAGGATGCGACCTCTTGGAATCCATACCAGTAGAGTTCCTACCAACTCCAAGCATAGAAAGAAAGGATACATTGATGGTCATAGACATCCAACCCAATTCGTGGATGAGCCCGTTGTTGAACTACCTAAAGGAAGGAAAGCTCCCAAGTGACAAGTTAGAGGCACGTCGCTTGCGGGCTAGAGCAGCTCGGTATTGTATTTATGATGATAGGCTATACAAGAGAGGCTTCTCAGCCCCGCTTCTACGCTGTATTGACAGCCAGGACTGCGAGGTCGTGTTGAGGGACATACATGCCGGACACTGTGGAAACCATGCAGGGGGATTATCTTTGGCCTAGAAGGCTCTCAGACAGGGATTCTATTGGCTGACTATGAAGCAGGATGCCATTGACGTGGTCAAGAAGTGTGACAAGTGCTAGAGATTCGTCAAAGTTCCCCGAGCTCCACCAGCTTACCTTCAGCAGATGGTCAGCCCATGGCCCTTTTCGATTTGGGGAATGGACTTGATTGGGCCCTTGCCTATAGCTCGAGGAAGTTGTAAGCATGCGGTGGTGGCCGTGGACTACTTCACTAAATGGGCTGAAGCCAAGGAGCTCGCAAAGATCTCCACCTCAAAGATTGAGAAGTTTGTATGGAGCAACATCATATACAGGTTTGGAGTTCCTCAGCAGCTCGTAACAGACAATGGGACGCAGTTCACCAGCGAACAATTCATTGACTTCTGCAACGAGCTAGGGATAATGAAAAGTTTCTCAACTGTAGACCACCCTCAAGCCAATGGTTAGGTCGAAGCCATGAACAAGATCATTAAGGATACCCTGAAGACCAAGCTGGAAGCGAAGAAGAGGGCTTGGGTGGATGAATTGCAGAAAGTACTGTGGGCTTAGAGAACAACAGTCCACAGCTCCACAGGTGAGACCCCATTCTCTATGGTATATGGGTCAAAAGCTATGATCCCTACAGAGTTCGAAGTTACTAGCTAGCGAAGAGCATCATTTCACCGTGAAAATAATGATCACCTGCTCGCTACAAGTTTGGACATGATTGAAGAAGCAAGGGAAACAGCTCGCATGAGGGTAGTAGTCTATCAACAAAGGGTCGCCCGATATGACAACAAGAAAGTCCGAGCTTGAAGCTACAAAGTAGACAACTTAGTCCTAAGGCTAATCCTCCCCGTAGCTCGCAAGACAAGTGATGGAGCGCTCGGACCAACCTGGGAAGGTCCCTATCTCATCAAGGAGAGCCTGGAGAATGGCGCCTACCACTTGGCCAACATGGATGGGTCAGAACTCCCAAGGACTTGGAACGCAGAACATCTCCACCCTTATTACACTTAAAACTGTTAGCTCGTTCTAGAACTTTTGTACATTATTCACTTTGATGATTGTCTGTAAAGTGATTTCACTTGATCTGTTGCCCTTTGTAATGCATTCAATGCAGAGAACGAGTTGATTCAGTAAGCCAAGTGTTGTTATTATAAAGAGCGACGATCACCAGAATCCACTTTTATAAAGCGAGCTGTCATATATTATACATCATCCCTTGAAGAAGTCTGTACTAATTAATCCAAGGGGTCATTCACGCCCAAAGAACGCGTGCAAGCAACCATTAAATTATAAATTGGCAAATGCATCCACTAATCGCATATTCTCGTGAAGACTCTTCGACGACCAATTCCCTATCTTTTAATGTTATCTATCCAATGGGAACTCACGAGCTGAAATTCGCTACACACTAGAATTATACTCCACGACCTTCGAGCTGCATCTTATTATGATAAATGAAGGACTATTGCTAGCGCTTCTTGTAACGACCTCGCGATATGCGAGCCATCTTTTCCTATATTCTACAGAACTATTACCAGCAGCTCGTGATCTCCGCACTCCGAAGGTACAACATAAGGGAATACTTATTGTAGGCTCCCCTGAAGGTGATTCTGTGGAAGGGGAGGCTACCTAGATATAACCCATGAAAGGAGCTGCCATCTGTATGCTCTGGAGGGGACTATTTGGGAACTTTGATTACTGCGCTCTGAAAGGCTATTGCCTGTGGAAGGAGTCGCAATGAGGACCTCGCCTGTGGAAGGGGTCACTATTAGCACCCCAGAGGGCATTATATGGGGCCCGCTAACAGTACAAAAAGGTCTCACCCGCAGAAAGGGTCACGATCTCCACACCCTGGAGGGTTTAATTGGCGAGCTCCAATCACTCGAAAGAATTCGCAAAGGATGCAACCAATAGCTGCTGTCGAAGGTCTGTTAGAAGCACGACTTAAAAAATTGTCTCGCGACCTCGTGAGAAGGGCTGCTCGTGTTAGGGTTTGCTCATCATAAAAATTGTCTCATGACCTCGCGAGAGGGGCTACGGCTCTCAAATCATAAAATTGCCTCGCGACCTCGCGAGAGGGCTACGACTCTCAAATCATAAGATTGCCTCGTGGCCTCGCGAGAGGGGCTTCCCGTGCTAAGGGTTGCCCTCAAATCACATCGATATCTCAAAGCGCCTCAACGGGCTAAAAGCATCAAAGTTCGGGAAAATGCTACCTCAAGCTCACTAAACCTCGATGCAAAATATGCTCAGACAAATATACCTAGACTGAGCACCCCGCGAGCTGTAAGTACTTGTCCTGTTATTTGAAAATACTTAACTAAAATGCTTGCATGATCAAAACACTTATACAGCAGTCTTGAGCTAGCGTATTATGATTATAATATGTTTGTTAGCAGATTTTAACAAATAGCTCGTTACAGAAATATAGATATGATTTAGTCACATTATCATATTTGCTATATACATATTTGTACTACTCCTTGTCAGAAAATTTAAATTGCAAGGAAATTTAATATATATAACTGTCTCGAGCTGAAAGCTCGCTGTCCAACAAAGAGATTATTGAAAAAGTTGAAATAAAATCCTCACCAAATGAGAAGGAGTTGATTGATTACGATTCAAATAAAAAGAAAGGAAGAATGAAAATCCTCTCTAAGTTTGGGCAGGTGTATCTGAAACTGGATAATCTGACTGGGGCTCTGTGGAGGCCTCTAAGGCAGGACGATCTGGCAAGGCTTCTGTTGGAGTCTCTGCTGCAGGAGGATCATGAGAAGCTGAAGGACCTTCAGGGGCTGGAGCAGGATCAGATGGAAGGTCTTGAGATGTTGGCTGACCAGTTGGAGAAGCTGAGGAAGTGCCACCCTGTTGGGCGCCCTGAGAGCTGGTCGCGTACTCTACAAACCTTTGAATCGCTGCGACCATCGACAGCCCAAAGAACGAGTAATCTATCTCCGGATGGCGCCGCCAAATTGTGTACAGGAAAGCATTCTCATTAGCTGAGGCAGCTTGATCTCGCTCTTGAGCAATCAGGGCTTCAATGCACTCCTCTGCTCGAGCAATCTCCTTCCGAGCTGAGGCGAGCTCTTCATTGATTGTGGTTAACTCTTGCTGCTGTTGGTCCACCTTTTTCTCAGTGGCCTCAGCTCGCCCCTCCATGATCTCGACTTTTTTCTCAACAGCACCAGCCCGTGCCTCGGCAGCACTCAGCTCACTCTTAACCTTCATAAGCTCTGTATGGATCTTGCTGACTTCAGATGTCGTTGCTTCCCTGCGAGTTGTTTCCTGGGACAAGGCCTCATCAACATCCTTAAGTTTGCTCTCGAGCTTTTGATGCTCCTACTGAAGGAGGTTCACTTCATTTTACAGCATTCCCCTCTCTTTTTCGAACTGCTCCTTAGCCACCCTGAAAGCCTCTTTCTCGCCCGTATGGTCCTCGATCCTCTTAATCAGCTTCATCAATATCATGCCTACCTACAAAGATAAAAAGTGTTAAGCTGAAACCGAAGAAAATCCAACAGGAATGAAGGAACCTGAAGTTTACCAACGCTACATGGCGAACTCCATAGCTTACCAGCTTCTAATTTTTGAGGTCTGATTTGGCAAGCTTCGGAGAACGATTCCTCAAAGCATCCGGTGCACAGCTCAGAAAGCTATTGAAATACTCCATCTTTATCGCTCTGTCAGCTTGTAGATCCGGACCTTCGGTTGACTCTCCTTCTGGTTTTTCAGATCGCTCTGAGGTCTGGGTGCTTTGGCCTCTCCCAATGACCACGACCCCAGGCCTCATAACCTCAGTGACTTGCTGACGCTTGGGGGGTGAGGGCTCAGCTACGTTCTTTCCCTTCTTCCTCCTGATCAAGGCCTCAGACTCTAGTGAAGTGGAGCTCTCTTCAGCCGAAGCCTTAACTCTCTTGGGCGTGGATAGAACGACCTTCGTCGGCCCCCAGGACTTGGGAGCTAGCATTTCAGTTGCTGCCGCCGTCTCGACCTGAGGAGCAGCTGTATCAACGGGCTGGGAAGGTGCCCGCCGAGAAGGGTCTGGTGAAGCGTCATCGACGACCACGACCTCCGGTTCCCTGAGCGCGGGAAGTGAACTGATTGGGGGAATATCTAGTGCAAACCTATGCATGTCGTCCGAAGAAGTACTTGGGGACGAGCTTGAGAAGTCCTCTAGAGAAGGCTCAGGCTCGGACTCGGACTCTACACCAGAAGGAATGGCAAAGACCGAACAGACCTCGCTTTGCTTTCCACAAACTCCCAGATCTTTGTGTATGTTCAGAAGAGGACCTATAACTGGTGGAGCGAGACCTCGGGCTACCAGATCAGAGCCCGAGGGAAGCGAGTCGTCGCTTTCAACCTTAGCCGCTGCAAAGGTCTCTAAAATCGTGGTCTCATTGGCTGTAAGGTCGGTCTTGCTAGCAGAAACCTCTGCAATACAAAACAAGCTCGTTAAAAAAAAAAAAAAAAAAAAAAAAAAAACTCAACGAGCTAAAATCTATAACTACCAGGGGACAGGACAAAAGAAGTATTCTGCAATTCGGAGACAGAAAGACATGTGACAAGAATCTAGTGGGACTTATATTCACCCACGTTGGATTTGATACAGTGTTTTGGCAGGTATTGTTTGAAGCGGGGGTGGCGGCCTGAAACGTAGTACAGCCCGTCCCTGTGCTCGAGCTGACGACTATGGATCCCCTTCAAGCTGTATAGGTTACGGATTATATGAGGGCTAAGAGGACCGAGCCCGTACTTGATGAAAGCAACAGCCAAGGTGGTTAGCTAGATGTAGGAATTTGGAGTGAGTTGGAACGGGGCCAACTTCAGATCGTTTAGTAGAGCTACGAGATAGTTGGGGATAGGGAACCTGAACCCGAGCTCTATGTGCTCGCGACTTATTGCAATGAAGCCCGGTGGTGGGTAGGCCGCATGATCAATCTCTCGTGGCACGTTAGCCCGACATCCTAAAGGAAAGTCAAACTCCTAAGCCAAAGCTTGCAGGGCCTGAAGAGTCATGTTAGAGGTTGTGTGGTAGAAGGGAATTCGAGCTGCCCTCTCCTCAGCCTCAGTTCGAGAGGTCGAAGGCCCAGCTCGCCCAGCGGCTCCTACGCGGCCTCACCGCTTTGGGAGGTCACGCCCTGTGTTGCCCTAACCTGCTGCTCTACCTGTTCCTTAGAAGCAGAAGCCTCGTCACTAACCTGACGACCACCGCGTAAGCGACCTGACATCTACAGAACAAAAGGAATGACATCAGAACGTTGAAAGCATACTGAACCTAGCAAGCTACAACGAAGAATTCCTAGAGCTGCTATCCTACACGTCAGGTCACATTCTGCGTCATCAGAAATGGTGGGGGCCCAGAATGTGGGCCCATTAGGTAAAATTTCCTATTACCTATATTTCTCACCCTATGTCTACAGGAACCTTATCAAACAGTGCAGAAGCTAGTTATTCAAAATTCAATCTGCCTACGCTACGTCAGCAATTAGTAAGGGGTTCAAACAAGTCAAGGAATCACAGACGACACGTACAATGTACAAATTCAAACATGAAAGCTTCAAAAGCAGGTATCACAATCCACTAATGGCAAAACCATTCCAATAAGCAACAGTCATCTCAAGCAAGCAAACATGAAGTTTTGAGCAGCCAGTAGAACAATTTTTACAGAACGAAGCAAAATAAACGTTCAAGAACAGTTCAAAAGCAGGGAATGAGGTACACATCGAAAACCAAAAGCAACCAAGCAAATGCGAAGAACAAAGTCAGAACACTTACTGTATGTGCTCGAGAAGAAATCTGGAATCTGAGACGATGAGCTCGAAGAGAGCTGTTGAAAAAATGCAGAAGAAGCAGAGGAGAAGGTGATGAAGGAGAATGTCTGTGTTTCGTTTTGAAGAAGCAAAAATGGAAGACGACAGTGACATCTGATTTAAATAGACTCGGGCTCGTTTCCCCTGACCGTTCGATCCAGCAAAAGGAGTAACTGCCACAGATCTGACGACTCGACGCAGAACTCGGTCCTTTACCATCGTGCAATGTTAGTTACAAGACATGCACATTTAATACGTACGGCCCGAGTCGTGTTTATAGTACTAATGCCTGCATGATCACCACGTGTTAACAGTTACAAATCAAGAATCGAAGTGACGCCCCGAGAGCTCGCAAACGGGCGCCAGATGCATTTTTGAATCAGCTCCCAGTTCGCAGGTCACACTAAGAGCTGGGGGGCTTGTGTTATGCCAATTTTCTCGACCTGGATAAGTGGGCCAATACAGGCCCAATAAGTGTGAATAGGAATGAAGACCCAGAAGGCCTAATCCTTAGGTCGCCTCAGCGAGCTCATTGAGCTCGCCGAAATCACGAGATCGCACAACGCCAAAACTGTTCGAGCATACTTTCAGCCCGCTTCAACACCTATTCAGCTCGCGCAGTTCGCCAGACCAGGGAACTCGCGCCAGGTAATGCCTTCTGCAGCAAGTCATCAGTTCTACCTAATGCCTTGATTTCTCGCAGGCGCCACTTACACAGTTACCAATGAGCATTTAATTCGGCGGCTGTGCATTTAATGAAGAGAAGACCTCTCCTGGTGCAATAAATACAGACGTGTACATGAAAGGAACAATAATTATCTTTGCAATAAATGCAGCATGGTTTATGTCAGGATTAGTTGAAATAACCATCATTTTGTAACGTGAATTACATTCTTTTGTATCTCTCTCCCCCTCTATAAATAGAGGAGATTTTTACTGTACAAAAAGAGCGGAAACACACTAGTATACGGTCACTTTGTCGGAATCATTTCAGAGTGGCCCGTAGACGTAGGCGCAGTCACCAAACCACGTAAAAATCCTTGTGTTTGCATTCATTCTTCCCCCTCCTTTCTGTATTAACTGTTCCATTACTATCTCCATCTACCACAACCAACATTCCTTCACCTTTATTACAATAGACCAACCTTAAATCCTTTTTATTATAAATTTATTGTAGTTCTCATAATTTATTACCACGTTCGCAGTCTGGGCTCCTGAATCTCTAGGTCGACCATTTCCGGATGTCGACAGGTATCAAATAAACTATGAAATAAAGAATCAATGAATTTTTCTCCAAAAAAGTTAACAATTACAACTTTATGCTTATTGCACTTTTAATAATTAGTTTTTCTATTCTATGGATGAATTGATTTTATCATTAGGGCAAATTGCACAAACCTCCTTTGAGGTTTGACATAAGTGCACAAAAATGATGATGTTTGGGAAACTCGTACTAACCTTCTCTGAGGTTCAAAAACTCAATACAAACCTCTTTAACTGTCAGTCAATCATTAGTTAATCACTGTTAAATCAAAATTATAAAGGGCAAAATCATCAATTCACAGCTAATAAATATTTTAATTAAAAAAATATTTTTAGTTACTAAAATAATATATATACATATATATACCAAAAAAATCACCTTCATCTTCTACCTCCATCATCATCAGCTTCCTCATCTCCATTTTCATATTCTACATTAATCAAAATCACCATCTCTATCATTTTCATCAAACCAACATCACCTAAATCAGTCATCATCATCAAACCAAACATTACCCAAATCAAACATAAAAAAAATTAAAGTCATGAAAAATTGAAAATAAAAAAAATAAATAAAAATTGGAAGTCTCCACTGTAGTCTCTGATGGTGGAGACCCTTTGGTCTCCAGTGCTGAAAACGGTCTCTATCGTTGGATCTCCATCTCTAAAGATGAGACCATCTCCATCACTGAAGAAGGCATTTCTATCGTTGGAGACCAGTGGTCTCTATTGCTGCAGACCAACGAAAGAGACGAAATCTCTAATGATGGAGATCACTCGTCTCCATCGCTAGAGACACCATCTCCAATGATAGAGACTGGCATCTCCAAATAGAGACCAGTTGGTGTCTATCGTTACAAACCTATTTTTGGTCTCCGCGGGAGATCGGGTTTCTTTTTTATAATTTCTATTTTTTAATTAAATTAAATATATATATTGTATTAATTTTAAATTTATTGAAGGGCATTTTGGTTTTTTTGTACATTTGACTATTGATCGTGCATATTTAATTATTGTTAACTAATAATAGAGGATATTTTTGATGAGTTTTCAAAACCTTATGGATGGTTAGTGTGAGTTTTCCAAATATCGTCATTTTTATGCAATTATGTCAAACCTCAGGGGTGTCTGTGCAATTTGCTCTCCTTATTATTATTCCAAATTTATAAGCCATTAAATTCATTAACTTTTTTATAATTTTTTTTTAATAAATCTGTTTATTATAATCAATAATTCATAAACTTGAAACTAGCATTTATAAAAACAATGTATCCTTAAGGGAGATAAACTACCTAAATAAAATAACTAATTTTAGCTCAATTTTGACGTTCACAAAATTTTACCTATGAATGGAAGCAGATTGGACCAAGCCATAATGAAAGATCTTTTACTTTTTATTTTTATTTTTTTAAGGTCTCTTCAAAAGAGAAATGGTAATAATTCCAATTTAAATAACATTGTATGAGAAGGTAAGGTTAATTTAGGATTATTCCCTTATATCTAAGCTATGAGATCGTAGGTTTAAGTCATATTCGTCTCTTCAAACCCCAATTTGAATGTAATATTTCAAAAAAAAAAAGCGTATGAAGTTTTGAGATCAGTATAATAAAGTATAATAAAATGTTTTGTTGAACGGTACAATTTTAGCTAGAAAATTCATTGAAAAACCTACAAATTATGTGTTCATGGAGAAGATAGATTGAGAATTAGTTTTTATTTTTTAATTTTTTAATTTTTATGAAGATTGATACTAAACAAATTAGAGGTTTGTTGAAACTTGTAGAGTGGAGACCTAGATATTTGCTCTTATATTGGAATAAAACTTTTCACCATCTATTATTATCTACAGATGTTTGTAAATTATATTTTATGAAACTTGAATCTTCACCATTAGTGAATAATGAATTTCATAACCATCTGTGCTACAAGGAATATGCCATAATTAACTTTTGTTTTGACAATAAGTTAAAATCAATGTATTATTAACGAAACACACGAGTACTTTCGAATATTTGCTGCAATGACATATGTTAAACGAATAAGAGAAAATTCAATTCAATTATTATAAATGAAAAAGCAAAATACAAGAAGCACAAACAAGGGAACCTAAAACCTTTAAAACTTTTTTTTTTTCCTAATTTGAGAGTTAAGTACACCAATTAGAATTATGATTGACAATTGAAATAAAAAAATTGCAAAAACAATATCTAGAATCCACAAATAGAAAAAAAAAAAAAAAAAAAAAAAAAAAAAAAAAAAAAAAAAAACCTGTTTTATAAGTCACATTCTTTTTGCTCGAGCTTTTATCAAATTTAATTCACTAAACATGTGTAAGGCGTATAGAAATACTATTGCATATATATATGTATATATATAAATCTGGATTCAGATTTCTAAAGTTGCATGCAGAAATGTCTCTTGCTTCTAGTGTAATCTAAAGAGGCTCAAATACTCATCATTGATCCAGCTATACTTCTCTAAGAATGGGTTGATAATGGATTTGGGAGGGTGGCGATCAATGCAATCTTTCCACACATTGGCATCCTCCAAGTTGGTCATGACCTCCCCCACACAGTTGTTGCACTTGAACCCAGCTCCCAAGCTTATCATCAGAATTCTATCACTTTTCTTCAGCCTTTTCTTGGCCTCCATGTAACCCAAAACATACCAGAGACCACCAGCAGACGTGTTTCCAAATCTGTGAAGCGCCATATTAGCTGGTTCGAGATCATATTCGCTCAGCCCCGACGGCTTGCCGATGCCATCAATCGCAGCTCTTCTTCCTGGATGGATACAAAAACGTTCCACTCCTGTCTACAGATTTAAAGTCTCTGAAACGGTTTCAGGATTTGTATGGCCTCTCGTTTTGGTATAATTTCTGTAGTAAGAGACTATTGCATAGCGAAGTAGCTCTCTTATGGGCAGGATTTTGGGTACCAAAACATGGAGATTCTTGCTGAAAGCTTGAACGGCAGCTTTTGTCAGGCCTTTGGTCAGGCGAAAACCCTGGTAGCCAAGATCATCTTCAACTTGTATGCAGCAACTATAAGCTTCATCATCGGAGCCCAGATGGGTTCGGACGGAGCAATTCAATTTCAAGATAGCTTTAACTTCAGAGAATTGTTGTTCTTGAGCAGCATCGAACAGCCTCCTGACCGGAACAGACAGTCTGAGAGCATCATCGAGTTTTCTGTCCCGCAATACCAAATCGGACCAATGCATTCTGTGCTCACAACGATGGCCAATTTGTTCTTGTAGGTTTTGAACAATTTTTGAACAAGATCGACGGCTACCAGGCTTGTAATGCAGCCCATTCCTGATAAATTGAAAGCTTTAACATCACCTCTCATTTTGTAACGATTCATGACTCGAGCTGTTAACGATGGAAATGGAGAGAACAATGAAACATTCACAACAAGTATATCGATCTCCGACGGAGAAATTCCTGTCCTGGAAGAGCTGGTCGAGTGCGGAAAAGATGATATCATCCATCTCCCAAAGAGCATCCATCAAAGAAGCTGATTCTTCTCTTCCAGCGAGGATGTTTTTCGGGCCGTAGGTTTCCTCTCCAATTCCAGAATTTTCAACGGTTCGTAAGAGAAACCTGTGCTCTTCTAGGCCCAGATTTTTGTTCCGGGAAACGATTTTGGAGCAGGATTGAGTGTCAAGCGTCCTGTCTTCTTCATCAGTGGGCTTTTAGCACTCGTATGCAAGCATGCAGCAGCATTGGTGTCTCTTCTGGAAAACCAAATTACAGAGGTAGACAATGATGTAAAAAAGAGACAAGAGATATGAAGGGAAAAATTGATTTTGAATTTAATACGGAAACGTGGATTTTAAAAATTTTTCCAAACAAAACATACCCGATCGATGCTAGTAATAACAATTCAATAATTAAATTAATAAGATCGAATCTTATCTTTGCATGAATATTGAATTGATCCCTTTTGATTTGCAATTATTCACCATTCGATCTTCCTTACTATGACTCTTCACAAAAGAAACTGTGTGTGGGCACAATCTTGAAGAATCAAATCACGAAATCTTTTATGAAAGATCATTATGTGAGATGGAGTAATTTGATGTTTTTAATTAATCGAAGTTTTTGGTTCAAGTAGCCAAAAAATTCATCATCACTTTTGTTATCAACATAAAACACCTTTTTATAATGGTAAGTTAGAGTTTTCCAATTTAACAAGGAATACAATTTCCTATTTAAATTAGAAAACATAGTTCATATCTAATATGGAATCAAATTCCTTATTAGTCAAGAACTCTTTACTTTTAATTTAATATGGAATCTAATTCCTATTAAAACTTCTTTAATTCAATTTAATATGGAATCTAATTCCAATTAAATTAAATTACTATTTCCATTAATTAAAAGATTGTTCATTAAATTAAATGATTCTAAATCATAAATAATTTAATGACACCATTTAAAATTGAACTCATAATCTCTATAGATAATTAAATAATTAACACTTAATTAAATAATTACATATTTTTAAATAATCAAATAATTCGTGAACATGTCCATGTGACATTAATAATTGGACAATCCAATTATATTCTTTCATTTGTTTCTTTATGTGGTTGTGAGCTAGCAAGGGGACCAAATGGACCTACAATTTGAGCTCCAATAATATCAGAATTATTAATTAAACTCTTTAATTAAATAATTCACTATTATTAACCCCAGAGTTACTCCACTAAAAACCTAAGGTTGCACTCTCAAGATTGTAGATGTTTT
>CM034463.1:35761374-35821222 GCA_019925255.1 Litchi chinensis | reverse complement strand
AATCTATCTTTCCACACTAGGGAATTATAAATCGAGACTAGGGGTTTACAATTTCTTCCTCCCTTATACAAATTTCGTCCTCGAAATTTTAAACTGCGTACCTGACTCAAACAATTGAGGATATTAGGCATGCATCTGTTCTTCAGGCTCCCATGTAGCCTCTTCTGACCTATGATTTCGCCATAGTACCTTTACTAGTGGAATCACCTTGTTACGTAGCACTTGATCTCTACGATCTAGAATCTCTACAGGTAGCTCTTCGTAGGTCAAGTTTTCATTCAACTGAATTAGTTGCTCTTTGATAATGTGTGAAGGGTCAGCTTTATACTTGCGTAGCATGGAGACGTAAAACACGTCATGGATGTTGGCTAGCTCTGATGGTAGCTTCAATTTGTAAGCCACTTCACCTACCTTATCCACTATCTCATAAAGGTCTATGTATCGTGGGCTCAACTTTCCACACTTCCCGAATCTCAAAATACCCTTCCAGGGTGAGACTCATAGGAATACTCTATCACCCACTTCGAACTTCAAATCTCGTCTTTGATTGTCCGCATAGCTTTTCTGTCTGTCGCTTGCTAACTTCAACTGTTCTCTAATCACATTTACTTTCTCGGTTGTATCTTGGACAATCTCTAGGCCAATTAATTTTCTCTCCCCCACTTCGTCCCAACAGACTGGGGTTCTGCACTTCCTGCCATACAATGTCTCGTATGGTGTCATACCAATACTAGACTGATAGTTGTTGTTGTAGGCAAACTTTATCAACGCTAGGTAATTATCCCAGCTTCCTTTAAACTCCATCACACAGGCCCTTAACATATCATCAAGAGTTTGGATGGTTCTCTCTGATTGGCCATCTGTCTGTGGGTGAAAAGCAGTACTGAAGTGCAATCTAGTGCCCATGACTTCTTGTAGTTTTGGCCAGAATTGAGAAATGAAGCAAAGATCTCTATTTGATACAATGGAAATTGGTGCTCCATGTAATCTCACAATCTCATCAACATACAGCTCGACTAACCTTTCCAAAGAATAGGTATTCTTAATAGTAATAAAGTGAGCGGACTTCGTTAATCTATCAACTATAACCCAAATGGCATCATGTCCACGCTGAGTCCTGGGAAGTTCTATCATGAAATCCATCGTGATCCTTTCCCACTTCCACACTGGAATGGATAAAGGCTGTAGTAAACCTGTTGGCTTCTGATGTTCAATCTTAAGCTGCTGACAGGTTAGGCACTTAGACACGAACTCTGCTATCTCCCTTTTCATACCTTTCCACCAGTAGTGGTCTTTCAGAGTCCGATACATCTTAGTACTCCTTGGATGCATAGTATATGCCGAGGAGTGTGCCTTTTCCATGATCTCTTTCTTTAAGTCTACCACATCTGGCACACACAATCTTTGGCCCAATACTAGTGTTCCATCACCTCGTAAGGTGAAACTGCTTTGCTACCCCACTTCTATCTTGCTTCTTAGTTTCATCAAATAAGGATCCTGAGTTTACAATTCTCTGACTCTGTCCACTAACATTGGACGAACATGGAAAGTTGCTAGTAGAGCACCTGACTCAGTCGTTTCCAAACTAACCCCCATATATCTCAAATCCATTAACATTGGCAAGTACTCGACTTTTAACCGATATAAAGAACTAGAGGGCTTCCTGCTTAGGGCATCTGCTACCATATTTGCTTTACCCGGATGGTATTCAATGGTGCAGTCATAATCTTTAATGAGTTCTACTCATCTTCTCTATCTCATATTCAACTCTTTCTGTGAGAATAGATGTTGTAGGCTTTTATGATTAGTAAAAATCCTGCAAGATAGTCCATAAAGGTAGTGCCTCCAAATCCTTAAGGCGAACACCACAGCCGCTAATTCCAAGTCGTGTGTTGGATAGTTTACTTCATGCTTTTTTAATTCCCTCGAAGCATAAGTTATTACTCTATCATGCTGCATCAACACACAACCTAAACCTTGTCTGGAAGCATCGCAGTACACTGTAAATCCCTCACTTCCTGAGGGAAATGTAAGTACTGGGGCTGAGGTCAATCTTTTCTTCAGCTCATCAAAACTGTTCCGGCATGCCTCTGACCAGATAAACTTCTCTTCTTTTCTGGTTAATCTGGTCAGTGGAGTAGCTATCTTTGAGAACCCTTCCACGAACTTTCTATAGTACCCAACTAAACCCAAGAAGCTTCTAACTTCGGTTACATTCGTGGGTGGCTTCCAATCTACAATAGCTTCTATCTTCTAGGGATCTAATGAAATACCCTATGCGGATACCACATGTCCCAAGAATGCCACTCGATCTAGCCAGAACTGGCACTTGCTAAACTTAGCATAAAGCTGATGCTCTCTCAAAGTCTGCAATACAATCCTTAAGTGCTCTGCATGCTCATCTCTACTACCTGAATACACCAGAATGTCATTAATGAAGACTATTACGAACTTGTCTAGGTAGGGTCTGAAAACACGGTTCATCAAATCCATGAAAGCTGCTGGGGCATTGGTTAAGCCAAATGACATCACCAAGAACTCATAATGCCCATATCTAGTCTTGAAGGCCGTCTTAGGAACATCTTCTCTACACACCTTCAGCTGATGATACCCCGATCATAGATCTATCTTCGAGAAGACTTTAGCTCCCTATAACTGGTCAAACGGATCATCGATTCTGGGCAACGGATATTGATTCCAGATAGTTACTTTATTGAGTTGCCTATAATCGATGCATAAGCGGAGGCTTCCGTCTTTCTTCTTAACAAACAACACCGGAGCTCCCCACGGTGATGTACTCGTCTTAACGAAGCCCTTGCTTAACAATTCTTCCATTTGCACCTTCAACTCCTTTAGCTTTGCTGGTGCCATCCGGTACGGCGCTATAGAAATGGGCTCTGTACCAGGTGCTAACTCAATCTCGAACTCAATTTCTCTATCTAGTGGCAACCCTGGTAGGTCTTTAGGAAATATATTGGGGAACTCATTAACCACAGGAACTTCTGTCACTTGCAACTCCCTGCTGCCAGCTTCTATTGCATAAACCAAGTACCCTTGGCATGCTTTATGGAGCATTTTGTTAGCTTGAACCACACTTATCAAACTTGTAGAGAATATCTTTCTCTCTTAACAAAAGATCACATCTGGTCCCCCAGGCTTGCTAAACTGAACTTCCTTCCGGTAGCACTCTACGGTGGCACGATGCTTAGATAGCCAATCCATGCCCAAAATGATATCAAAATCATGAATATCGAGTACTATCAAATCAGTCTCAAACTCATGACCTGCTATAGTCACTTCACTTCCCATGTAAACTATATCCGCAATAAGCGAATCACCCATGGGAAGTGACACTACCATGCTACACTTGATCAGTCTCAACTCTATCCCGACTCTATCTATGAACTCTTGTGCAATAAAAGAATGGGTGGCTCCTGGGTCCACCAATACATGAGCATTAGTATCAAATAAAGAAATGGTACCTTTGACTACATCTGGTGTCACATCTGCCGCCTGCTGGGTCACTGTATATACTCTGGTGGCCTAACTACGAGGTCTACCAGGCTTTCCTCTAGGTGGTATGCCTCTACCTGCTCTACCATTGGGCTATCCTGCACTAGTAGCTCCTCTGGTCTAGGGGCCTCCCCTCTCGGGTCCACGGCTCCCACTAGTCTGCCCCTAAACAATTGATCTGACCTCGGATGGACTCAACGCCACTGCACTGGGACAATCTCTCATGAAATGGCCCTCCTGTCCACACCTAAAACATCCGGTCCTACCCTGAAGGCACTCACCAGGGTGTGACCGGCCACATCTGCCACAAACTGGTCGACTCCTCCAACTCTGCTGACTCTTGGACCCTACTGACGACCGAACCGAACTCTGGCTAGCCTGGGGTCTCTGGCTCTACTGTCGACTCTATGACCATGCTGGCCTCTGACCACCTTTGCTCACTTTACTGGACTCTCCCTGATGGCTATCGGTCCAGCTTCGCTTCTGACTGAATTGTGACTTTGACTTCAGGGCAGTCTGTGTGCTCTGCTTAACTCTAGTGGCTGCCTCCACTAGTGGTCCATATCGAGTATGTGCGGTGGATGTCACAATGGTCCTGACTGCGGGATTGAGGCCTGCTAAAAACCTGCTGACCTTTGTTCTTCGTTCTCGGCAATGTTCGAAACTAGACAAACTAGCTCGGAAAATCTCTTTTCATACTCCATCACTGTAGAACCCCCTTGGGTTAGCCTGTAGAACTCCTCGATCTTAGCATCTCTGTAAACTTTTGGGAAAAACTTATCTGTAAACTCTTTCTTGAAGTCTTCCTAAGATATTCTAGCTGGATGCGCTCTCTGATGCGCCTTTCACCAATCTTTGGCTCGATCCTTCAACAGGAAAGCTGAAAAGGTAACATTTGGTCCTTCGTGCATCCTATGAGTTGAAATATTTCTTCGTTTGCCTCTAGCCATGACCATGCTCTCTCGGGCTCCCCGGTCCCGTCATATGGCTTCGTGCCTAACTTACGAGCGCGCTCTAAAGTCACTCCTGTCTCTCGCAGCTGCTGAAGGGCCGTTGCTAGCATCTGGACCATTTACTCCATCTGCCTTGGAATAGGTCCTAGGGTAGGCTCTGATCGGACTCACTGTGATGGCCCTGGCTGAGAAGAACTCGCTGACACATTGACAGACTCGTCAACATGCTCATCCTGTGGTAGGGTGCCTCTGCGGCAGCCTACCTCGTCCTGGGACGATCTCGACACTGCATATCTCTATAATTTTGAAATAATCATAAACTCAAATTAGAACATTTATAAAGCATGAATCATTTCCATACTCATGCAATATTTACTTCAATTTCCCTATATCTTAGCTCATCTCAAGTGTAAACGGTGTGAGCTAGCTCATGAAAATCTTTAAAAAGATGCATGCACATTCATAACATGCTCAACTCAAATAGTGTAACTTATGCTTTAACTTATGCAATTGATGAAAGCATAACTCATAAGATCTCTAAAAAAGAGATGAATGCACATAATAACTTCGTGCCTCATGCATAACTAACGCACAGTTTGTACGAAATAGCTCAAACTTTTCTCTTAAAACTCTTTCTCAACTTAACGAGAACCGAGCTCTGATACCAACTTGATAGGACCCTTCCCAGACCTTCTCTAGGCTCTTGTCTAGAGAGTCCTGTCGGGTACTTCAACGAACTTATCGAACCCGACTCGTCGGATCGAAGAAATCCGAGAAGCGAACCCTAACTTTCTCAGCCGGTTTACTTGTTTAAAACTTAAGAATTCGGTTTCTTTAAGCTAGCTAGGAGTGATAAAATTTTTCACGATTTCGTTTCAAAATACTTTTATAAAAATTTCGGCAGCATAACGGCTGCATTTTTAATAAATCCAAAATTTACCTGTAAGGAAAATTACACTGCGACTATACTGTCAATTCCTCCCAACTTCTTTATCCACAAACGAACATTATCATCACATTTTCCACAAATGTAATTATAACTCATGCTACAATGTACATATATATATACATCATATGAAAGATGCATGAATATTTATAAATATACAATTTCCAAATTCAAGTGTCATATTCATCACACAATACACATCCATATACATAATTTACACAATATGTTTTTGTGACTCATCCCACCTACAGGTATATGCAAAGAGAGTGTCGTCACCCTGAATGTCCAATGATCGCACCCAAAAGGAAAGTATAGCTACACAACCATCAAACGCGTTAGCGCAACAAAATCATATAATATAACATGCTTCGATGTAATCACTAAAATCTTATATATTTTCAATACTATCAAAATCATGATATTTCTTTAAAAATCCCCATGTATACCCTTGAAGTGCTATATCCATCACGGGCAATTTTAACTAACGCCAACGTGAACCTAATACGATACTTTAACTAATACGATACAAAATTTACTGCATTGTACGTAGGATGATAAATCTCATCACTGAGCAACTACAAATCGGAATTTTCTGTATCGCAATTGTAGTGCTAACTCTGGGCGATTACGAGCAGAATTTTCTGCATCGCTACGTAGTGCCAACTATGAAATAACTAACTACGTGCGGAATTGTCTACATCGCAATGTAGCGCTTATATTTTCTAGGAAACTGAGTAACTACGGACGGAATTTTTTGCGTCGTCTCGTAGTGCTAATTTCTCTATACTCTGAGCAACTACGGACGGAATTTTCTGTGTCGTCACGTAACGCTAAATTTCATAAACTCTTAAAGTATATACATGGGGTTTTAAACTAACTTATCAAGTGCAAAAAGCACAAAACCAATAATTTTTGGAACCTTGAAAAACTCTCTTGACTCAACTCCTTTTCAAACAACTTAATATTGATTTTAATTACTTGATGGATTCTATAAGAACTCATATACTTAAAACTTGAACTTTAATATTGAAAAATCATTTTCGATTCTTACTTAACTATTAGATACCACAATTAACACAATAATTGAAATTAAGCATAAGTGTGATGATACACTTACATCGAAGCCGCATAAATCCGTGTCAAGGGTCTCGACGAGCCTCTCAAATCTCGTGTGCTCGCTCGTCACCTACATGATAATTTCTCGTTAATATATGTGACCATCTAAATTCTCAACTTTAATTTAATATTCTCAACAAAATACCTTTTTTCTTTAAAACATCCTAATGTATTTCTAACTCAACCGAGACTCTCTAATTCTGATTTTCTTGTAAAAGTTTCAGTTTTGGACCCCTAGGAATACCCCCACGTGGTCCGTATAATTGTTAGAGGCTTGAAACGAAAATCGAAGTTTTTCGTCTCAAAGACAGCCCATAACAGAATGCATCGCAGCATACTGTCCGGGGCTCCCATTTCCTTCATTCTTTTTTCTACGGTTCACTTATCTCACATTCTGGTCACACCTCAAATTTCGTCGAAAAACTCCATTGTTTGCTAGGTCAAATCTAAGGAAAACGCCATTTTTCGGGCACTTTTAGTGCACGTTTTGTGCACTTTTTCGTTTCGGACTAGCGACACTAGGTTTTCTATCATATCTAAGCTTCATTTAACTAATTATGATCAAATAAACTCAATTCATGCAATATAAATTGCATTCACATAGTTATTTCACTTCTCAACGCCCTAACGGCACTATTTTGTGCCTAACTTACGTAATTTTTATCGGATTCGATCCGTTCCAAAACTTATGGTTTTCTATGACTCCTAAGCATCCTTTGAGGTGTAGAACATCCCCATATATGTCAGAATTGGTTAGGTTTTCTTTAGCTTAAGGTTTGAGCTCGGGATCTCAAAATTATCAAAACTACCTCTATTGAGTTTCTAACACTTCTACTTGCTTTTTTATGCTTTTCTAACCTTTTTCATGCCAATTTTTGAGTTCAAAATCATCTAAACTCAAGGCTATCTACTGATCTTCAAGTCCTTAACAGACACAGAAACATAACCTTGTCATTTAAACATCACAACTCACTCAAACTTTTCATCAACTAGATGGAGTGTGTGAAAACTGATTTTGTTTTCATTTGAATCAAGTCTTTGGCAGCCTATAAATACAACCCTAAGCTACCATTCTCTTATAACAACATGTCATCTAAGATCCTACAACAATCACTTAGGTTTTGACACAAATTTTAAGTGCAAAACCTCTAACACAACACAACAAATTCTGCACAACAATTTCAGCAGCTTACTACTTCATATTTCAGCAAATAAAAAAAAGATGGAAGATATATCTCACTTGATTCTTGTTTAGAGAAGTGAGAGGGACTTGAAAGAGGTCTTATAGAAATGTATTTGAGGTCTGAAAGGGCTTAAATGGTTGATTCTTCTTCCACTTTTTTGGTTTGGCGTCCAGCACCTCTGCATGTCACAATTCTGCTCTGTTTTGTTTTGTTGCTGTTGGTTGCTTCTTGTTATGCACGACCAGCTGCTGGTTTTCTTCTTCTTTTCATGCCTTCTTCTTTTTTGCTCCTTGTCGTTCACTTCTAGTCTTGATCTCCCTCTATTCTGCTCTGGTTCTGCACGTTTCTGGTTGCTTCTCACGATTTCTTCTAGTTTGTTCGGCTGAATGGCTTCCTTTTTGTCTCAAAAATCTGATAAGTGTCCATATATATAGGCTTAATCTTTCTATAATTGCATTCCCTGACATCATCTCTTTCAATTCACACAATTCCCTCTCTTGTTTGCTTAATTTGCTACTACACCCTTCCTCTTTTATTTCTTTGATCATTTTGCTTCTAATTAATTGGTTTATATATCTCGTTAACATTTTATGGGATATAAAGCTTTTCTCTTGACCACTTGACTCTCTCCTTTAGTTAAATTTTAATTCAATTTGTTATTAGCTATTGAAACTTTTATAGTTGACTGACTTTGTCGTTGATCTTCAATTAGTTAACTTCTAATACCATGACGTTCAATTAACTAAATTTAGATTTGTATTCACTCTCTAATCTATCTTTCCACACTAGGAGGTTATAAATCGAGACTAGGGGTTTACAACGCATACGTCCACGGGCCACTCTGAAATGATTCGACAGAGTGACAGTATACTAATGTGTTTCCATTCTTTTTGTATAGTAAAAATCTCCCTTATTTATAGAGGGAGAGGAGATACAAAAGAGTGTAATTCACGTTCCAAAATGATGGTTATTTCAATTAATCCTGACAGAAACCATGCTGCATTTATTGCAAAGGTAATGATTGTTCCTTCCATGTACACGTCTACATTTATTGCATCAGGAGAGGTCTTCTCTTCATTAAATGCACAGCCGCCGCATTAAATGCTCTTTGGTAACTGTGTAAGTGGCGCCTGCGAGAAATCAGGGCATTAGATAGAACTGATGATTTGCTGCAGAAGGCATTACCTAGCGAGAGTTCCCTGGTTTGGCGAATTGCGCGAGCTGAATAGGTGTTGAAGCAAGCTGAAAATATGCTCTAACAATTTTGGCGTTGTGCGATCTCGTGATCTCGGGGAGCTCGATGAGCTCGCTGAGGCGACCTGAGGATTGGGCCTTCTGAGTCTTCCTGTTCACACTTATTGGGCCTGTATTGGCCCACTTGTCCAAGTCGAGAAAACGGGCATAACACAAGCCCCCCAACTCTTAGTGCGACCTACGGACTGGGAGCTGATTCAAAAATGCATCTGGCGCCCGTTTGCGAGCTCTCGAGGCGTCGCTTCGATTCCTGACGTGTAACCATTAACACGTGGCAATCATGCAGGCATTAGTACCATAAACACGTCTCGGGCCATACACATTAAATGTGCATGTCTTGTAAGTGACATTGCACGATGGTAAAGGACCGAGTTTTGCGTCAAGCCTTCAGATCTATGGTGGTTACTCATTTTGCTGGATCGAACGATTGGGGGAAACAAACCCCGAGTCTATTTAAATTAGATGTCACTGTCGTCTTCCATTTTTTGCTTCTTCAAAACGAAACACAGACATTCTCCTTCATCACATTCTCCTCTGCTTCTTATGCATTTTTTCAACAGCTCCCTTCGAGCTCATCGTCTCAGATTCTAGATTTCTTCTCGAGCACATACAGCAAGTGTTCTGACTTTGTTCTTCGCATTTACCTGGTTGCTTTTGGTTTTTGACGTGTACCTCATTCTCTGTTTTTGAACTATTCTTGAACGTTTGTTTTGCTTCGTTCTATAAAAATTGTTCTGCTGGCTGCTCAAAACTTCATGTTTGCTTGCTTAAGATGATTGTTGCTTACTGGAATGGTTTTGCCATTAGTGGATTGTGATACCTGCTTTTGAAGCTTTCATGTTTGAATTTGTACATTGTACGTGTCGTCTGTGATTCCTTGACTTGTTTGAACCCCTTGCTAATTGCTAACGTAGCGTAAGCTGATTGAATTTTGAATAACTAGCTTATGCACTGTTTGATAAAGTTCCTGTAGACATAGGGTGAGAAATATAGGTAATAGGAAATTTTACCTGATGGGCCCACATTCTGGGCCCCCACCATTTCTGATGACGCAGAGCGTGACCTGATGTGTAGGATAGCAGCTCTAGGAATTCTTCGCTATAGCTTGCTAGGTTCAGTATGCTTTCAGCATTCTAATGTCAGTCCTTATGTTCTGTAGATGTTAGGTCGCTTATGCAGTAGTCGTCAGGTTGGTGATGAGGCTTTTGCTTCTTAGGAGCATGTAGAACGACAGGTTAGGGCAACACAGGGCGCGACCTCCCAAAGCGGTGAGGCCGCATAGGGGGTCACTGGGCGAGCTGGGCCTTCGACCTCTCAAACTGAGGCTGGGGAGAGTGCAGCTCGAATTCCCTTCTACCACACAGCCTCTAACATGACTCTTCAGGCCCTACAAGCTTTGGCTCAAGAGTTTAACTTTCCTTTAGGATGCTGGGCTAACATGCCACGAGAGATTGATCATGTGGCCTATCCAGCACCGGGCTTCATTGCAATAAGTTGCGAGCACATAGAGCTTGGGTTCAGGTTCCCTATCCCCAGCTATCTCGTAGCTCTACTAAACGATCTGAAGTTGGCCCCGTTCCAACTCACTCCAAATTTCTACGCCCAGTTGACCACCTTGGCTGCTGCTTTCATCAAGTACGGGCTCGGTCCTCCTAGCCCTCATATAATCCGTAACCTATATAGCTTCAAGGGGACCCATAGTCATCAGCTCGAGCATAGGGACGGGTTGTACCTCTTTTCAGGCCGTCACCCCCGCTTCAAACAATACCTGCCAAAACGCTGTCTCAAATCCAACGTGAGTGAATATAAGTCCCACTGGATTCTCGTCACATGTCTTTCTGTCTCCGAACTGCAAAATACTTCTTTTGTCCTGTCCCGTAATAGTTATAGATTTTAGGTCGTTGAGTTTTGTTTTTGTTTTTCTTTTGTTTTTTTTTTTGTTTTTTTTAACGAGCTTGTTTTATATTGTAGAGGTTTCTGCTAGCAAGACCGACCTTACAACCGAGCGGCTAAGGTTGAAAGCGACGACTCGCTTCCCTTGGGCTCTGATCTGGTAGTCCGAGGTCTCGCTCCACCAGTTATAGGTCCTCTTCTGAACATACACAAAGATCTGGGAGTTCGTGGAAAGCAGAGCGAGGTCTGTTCAGTCTTTGCCATTCCTTCTAGTGTAGAGTCCGAGTCCGAGCCTAAGCCTTCTCCAGAAGACTTCTCAAGCTCGTCCCCAAGTACTTCTTCGGACGACATGTATAGGTTTGCACTAGATATTCCCCCAATCAGGTCACTTCCGGCACTTAGGGAACCGGAGGTCGTGGTCGTAAATGACGCTTCACCAGACCCTTCTCAGCGGGTACCTCCCCAGCCCGTTAATGTAGCCGCTCTCCAGGTCGAGACGGCGACAGCAATTGAAACGCCAGCTCCCAAGTCTTGGGGGCCGAGGAAAGTCGTTCTATCCACGCCTAAGAGAGTCAGGGCTTCGGCTGAGGAGAGCTCCGCTTCACCAGAGTCCGAGACCTTAATCAGGAAGAAAGGAAAGAGTGTAGTTGAGCCCTCACCCCCCAAGCATCAGCAAGTCACTGAGGTTAGAAGGTCCGGGGTCGTGGTCATTGGGAGAGGCCAAAACACCTAGACCTTAAAGCAATCTGAAAAACCAGAAGGAGAGTTAACCGAGGGTCCGGATCTACAAGGTGACAGAGCGATGGAGATGGAGTATTTCAATAGCTTTCTGAGCTGTGCACCGGATGCTTTGAGGAATCGTTCTCCGAAGCTTGCCAAATCGAACCTTATTGATCAGAAGCTGATAGGCTATGGAGTTCGCCATATAGCGTTGGTAAGCTTCAGTTCCTTCATTCCTGTTGGATTTTCTCCGGTTTTAGCTTAACACTTTTTATCTTTGTAGGTGGGCATGATATTGATGAAGCTGATTAAGAGGATCGAGGACCATACAAGCGAGAAAGAGGCTTTCAAGGTGGCTAAAGAGCAGTTCGAAGAGGAGAGGGGAATGTTGCAGGATGAAGTGAACCTCCTTCAACAGGAGCATTAGAAGCTCGAGAGCAAACTTAAGGATGTTGATGCGGCCTTGTCCTAGGAAACAACTCATAGGGAATCGGTGACATCCGAAGTTAGCAAGATCCATACAGAGCTGATAAAGGTTAAGGGTGAGTTGAGTGCTGCTGAAGCACGGACTGGTGCTATTGAGACAAAAGTCGAAACCGTGGAGACATGAGCTAAGGCCACTGAGAAAAAGGTGGACCAGCAACAGCAAGAGTTGGCCATAATCAAGGAAGAGCTCGCCTCAGCTTGGAAGAAGATTGCTCGAGCAGAGGAGCATACTAAAGCCCGAATTGCTCAAGAGCGAGATCAAGCTGCCTCAGCTAATGAGAATGCTTTCCTGTACACAATTTGGCGACGCCATTCGGAGATAGATTACTCGTTCTTTAGGCCGCCTGCAGTCGCAGCGATTCAAAGTTTTATGAAGTATGCGGCCAGCTCTTAGGGCGCATAACAGGGTGGCACTTCCTCAGCTTCTTCAGCTGGTTGGCCAACATCTCAAGACCTTCCATCTGATCCTGCTCCGGCCCCTGAAGGTCCTTCAGCTTCTCATGATCCTCCTGCAGCAGAGACTCTAGCAGAAGCCTTGCCAGATCATCCTATCTTAGAGGCCTCCACAAAGCCCCAGTCAAATTATCCAACTTCAGATACACCTGCCCAGGCTTAGAGAGGATTTTCATTCTTCCTTTCTTTTTATTTGAATCGTAATCAATCAACTCCTTCTCATTTGGTGAGGATTTTATTTCAACTTTTTCAATAATCTCTTTGTTGGACAGTGAGCTTTCAGCTCAAGACAGTTATATATATTAAATTTCCTTGCAATTTAAATTTTCTGACAAGGAGTAGTACAAATATATATATAGCAAATATGATAATGTGACTAAATCATATCTATATTTTTGTAACGAGCTATTTGTTAAAATCTACTAACAAACATATTATAATCATAATACGCTAGCTCAAGACTACTATATAAGTGTCTTGATCCTACAAGCATTTTAGTTAAGTATTTTCAAATAACATGATAAGTACTTACAGCTCGCGGGGTGCTCAGTCTAGGTATGTTTGTCTGAGCATATTTTGTATCGAGGTTCAGTGAGCTTGAGGTGACATTTTCCCAAACTTTGATGCTTTCAGCTCGTTGAGGCGCTTTGAGATATCGATGTGATTTGAGGGCAACCCTTAGCATGGGAAGCCCTTCTCACGAGGCCGCGAGGCAATCTTATGATTTAAGAGTCGTAGCCCCTCTCGCGAGATCACGAGATAATTTTATGATTTAAGAATCGTAACCCCTCTCGTGAGGTCGTGAGACAATTTTATGATTTGAGAGCCGTAGCCCCTCTCGCGAGGTCATGAGGTAATTTTTATGATGAGCAAACCCTGACAAGGGCAGCCCCTCTCGCGAGGTCGCGAGGCAATTTTTTAGGTCGTGCTTCTTACAGACCTTCGGCAGCAGCTATTGGTTGCATCCTCTACGAATTCTTTTGAGTGATTAGAGATCCTTAGTTAAACCCTTCAGGGCCCAGAGATCGCGACCCTTTCCGCTGGTGAGACCTTTTTGTACTGTTAGCGAGCCCCATGTAATGCCCTTTGGGGTGCTAACAGCAACCCCTTCCACAGGCAAGGCCCTCATTGCGACTCCTTCCACAGACAATAGCCTTTCAGAGCGCAGTAATCAAAGTTCCCATATAGTCCCCTCTAGAACATACAGATGGCAGCTCCTTCCACGGGTTATATCTAGGTAGCCTCCCCTTCCACAGGATCACCTTCAGAGGAGCCTAAAATAAGTATTCCCTTGTGCTGTACCTTCAAAGTGCGGAGATCGCGGGCTGTTGGTAATAGTTTTGTAGAATATAGGAGAAGATGGCTCGCATATCGCGAGGTTGCTACAAGAAGCACTGGTAATAGTCCTTCATTTATCATAATAAGATGTAGCTCGAAGGTCGTGGAGTATAATTCCAATGTGCAGCGAATTTCAGCTCGCGAGTTCCCATTGGATAGATAACATTAGAAGATAGGGAATTGGTCGTGGAAGAGTCTTCACGAGAATATGCGATTAGTGGATGCATTTGCCAATTTATAATTTAATTGCTGCTTGCACGCGTTCTTTGGGCGTGAATGACCCCTTGGATTAATTAGTACAGACTTCTTCAAGGGATGATATATAATATATGACAGCTCGCTTTATAAAAGTGGATTCTGATGATCGTCGCTCTTTATAATAACAACACTTGGCTTACTGAATCAACTCATTCTCTGCATTGAATGCATTACAAAGGGCAACAAATCAAGTGAAATCACTTTACAGACAATCATCAAAGTGAATAATGTACAAAAGTTCTAGAATGAGCTAATAGTTTTAAGTGTAATAAGGGCGGAGATGTTCTGCGTTCCAAGCCCTTGGGAGTTTTGACCCATCCATATAGGCCAAGTGGTAGGCGCCGTTCTCTAGGCTCTCCTTGATAAGGTAGGGACCTTCCCAGGTCGGTCCGAGCACTCCATCACTTGTCTTGTGAGCTATGGGGAGGATCAGCCTTAAAACTAAGTCGTCTGCTTTGTAGCTTCGAGCTCGAACTTTCTTGTTGCAGTATCGGGCGACCCTTTGCTGATAGACTACTACCCTCATGTGAGTTGTTTCCCTTGCTTCTTCAATCAGGTCCAAACTTGCAGCGAGCAGGTGATCATTATTTTCACGATGAAATGATGCTCTTCGTTGGTTGGTAACTTCGAACTCTGTAAGGATCATAGCTTTTGACCCATATACCATAGAGAATGGGGTCTCGCTTGTGGAGCTGCGGGCTATTGTTCTGTAAGCCCACAGTATTTTCTGTAATTCGTCCACCCAAGCCCCCTTTTTCACTTCCAGCTTGGTCTTCAGGGTATGCTTAATGATCTTGTTCATGGCTTCGACCTGACCATTGGCTTGAGGGTGGTCTATAGCTGAGAAACTTTTCACTATCCCTAGCTCGTTATAGAAGTCAATGAATTGCTCGCTGGTGAACTGCGTCCCATTTTCTGTTACGAGCTGCTGAGGAACTCTAAACTTACATATAATGTTGCTCCATACAAACTTCTCAATCTTCGAGGTGGAGATCTCTGCGAGCTCCTTGGCTTCAGCCCATTTAGTGACGTAGTCCACGACCACCACTGCATGCTTTCAACTTCCTGGAGCTGTAGGCAAGGGCCCGATCAAGTCCATTCCTCAGATCGCGAAGGGTCATGGGTTGACCATCTGCTGAAGGTAAGCTGGTGGAGCTTGGGGAACTTTGGCAAATCTCTAGCACTTGTCACACTTTTTGACCATGTCAATGGCATCCTGCTTCATAGTCGGCCAATAGAATCCCTGTCTGAGAGCCTTTTGGGCCAGAGATAATCCCCTTGCATGGTTTCTATAGTGTCCGGCATGTATGTCTCTCAGCACGACCTCGCAATCCTGGTTGTCAATACAGCGTAAAAGCGGGGCTGAGAAGCCTCTCTTGTACAGCCTATCATCATAAATACAGTACCGAGCTGCTTTAGCCCGTAAGCAACGTGTCTCTAACTTTTCACTTGGTTTCTTTCCTTCCTTTAGGTAGTTCAATAACGGGCTCATCCAGGAATTGGGTTGGACGTCTATGACCATCAATGCATCATTTCTTTCTATGCTTGGAGCTGGTAAGAAATCTACTGGTATGGATTCCAGGAGGTCTGCATCTTGGGTGGTCACTAGCAGTGCTAATGCATCTTTATGCGAGTTCTGAGCTCGCGGGATCTGATTCATTTCAACCCATTAGAATGCCCTTAGCAACTCTTTGGCTTTCTGAAGATACTCTGCCATTTTTTGCCCTCTGGTTTGGTACTCTCCTTGAACATGGCACACAACGAGCTGGGAGTCACTGAAGATCTTTAACTGTTCAGCTCGCACCTCTTTTGCAAGGCGAAGTCTAGCGAGCAATACCTCATACTCGGCCTCGTTGTTGGTCGCTTGGAACCCGAATCTCATAGCGCTAAGGATCTTGTGGCCTTCTAGGCTAATCAGTAACACTCCAGCCCTTGAGATGTGTTCATTAAAGGATCCATCTACGTACAGCTCCCACGTCGGGTCACTCGCAGGCTCAACCTATTCCTCTACAGGTTCTGTGAATTCAGCAATAAAGTCTGTGAGAGCCTGGGCCTTGATTGTCGTTCTAGGCCTATACTCTATGTCGAACTGTGCGAGCTCTATAACCCACTTGAGTAATCTACCCTAAGTATCTGCCTTCTGAAGGATCTACCTGAGAGGATATTGTATAAGAACCTCGATCTGGTGGGCCTGGAAGTAAGGATGCAACTTCTTTGATGTGACCACCAGGCAGTATGCCAGCTTTTTCATCTGTGAGTACCTGGTTTCTGCGTCGACCAGCCTTTTACTGATGTAGTACACAGGTAACTGCATCTTTTCTTCCTCCCTTACCAAGGTAGCACTCAACGCATGCTCAGACACTCCGAGGTATAGAAACAACGTCTTTCATTCCCTTGGTTTTGACAGGAGGGGAGCTCGGCCCATATATTCCTTTAGCCGCTGGAATGCCTCCTCACACTGCTCGGTCCACTCGAAATTCTTCGCCTTTTTTATTGCTTCAAAGAAAGGCATGCACTTGTCTGTAGCCTTTGAGATGAACCGGCTTAGGGCCGCGACCTACCCGTTGAGTCTTTGGACATCTTTAACCCGAGTCGAGGATCTCATCTCTGTGAGTGCCCTGATCTTCTCTAGATTGGCCTCTATCCCCCTATTGTTCACTATAAAGCCAAGAAACTTACCAGACACCACCCCAAAGGCGCACTTCAATGAATTCAGCTTCAACTGGTAGGTTCTTAGGATTTTAAAGGTCTCGTCCAAGTCGCGAACATGGTTTGTTGTCTGCTAGGACTTCACCAACATATCATCCATATACACCTCCATGGTTTTCCCGATCTGCTCTTGGAATATTACGTTGACCAAGCGCTGGTAGGTCGCCCTTGTGTTCTTTAATCCGAAGGGCATCACCTTGTAACAGTACAGGCCTCGGTCAGTAATGAATGAAGTGTGCTCCTCGTCCTCCGGGCTCATTGGAATCTGGTTGTAGCTCGAGTAGGCATCCATGAAGCTTAGGAGCTGATGCCGAGCTGTTGTGTCCACGAGTTGATCAATCCTGGGTAAGGGAAAATGGTCCTTCGGGCAAGCTTTGTTCAGGTCAGTGAAGTCAATACACGTCCTTCATTTTCGTTCTTATTTTTTACCAGGACAGGGTTGGCTACCCAGAATGGGTAATGAGCTACGCGGATGAATTTGTTGGCTAGCAGCTTCTCGACCTCCTCCTTCAGAGCAACATATCGTTCCGGCATCATTGGCCTCCTCTTCTGACGAACAGGCTTATGCTGGGGATCTATGTTCAGCCTGTGACACATAACTTTAGGATTTATCCCCACCATGTCTTCGTGGTTCCATGCGAAGACATCCAGATTTGCTTTCAGGAAGCGTGCGAGCTAGGCCTTGACCTTTGGGGTTAGGTCTCGCCCCACCTTCAGGAATCTTTCTGGATCTATCACGCTGACCTGCACGTCCTCCAGTTCCTCAACGGGCCCAGTAGGTCAGTCTGTATCTACCTCACGGGGGTCGAGGTCGTGGTTCGTTTCTGTCTCTGTCACAGTTCGTGGTTCGCCACCTGAAACCACATTCACCTTCTTTCCCTTGACTCTCATTTTCACAGCGTCCTCATAACAACGTTTGGCCAGGGGCTGTTCTCCTCGGACACATCCTATCCCGCTGGGAGTTAGGAATTGACTGTCAGCGTCCTGGTGGATGTCATCATATCCAAGTCGTTCATGGAAGGTCGCCCAAGTACCACGTTGTAGGCTGACGAGCTATTGATAATTAAGAAATCCGCCATCACAATTGCTTGCCGACCTGGTTCCCCTAGAGTGAGTGGGAGTCTGATCTGGCCTATCGGGGTCACTGCATCTCCGGTGAAGTCATATAGAGGCTTTGGTGAAGGCGTAAGCTGTTCAGTTCCTAGCCCCATCTGATCAAAGCAATCCTTATACAACACGTTCATCGAGATGCCAGTATCCACCATAATCCGCTGCACCTCAGCGTTGTTGATTTTAACTCGGATGACTATAGCGTCATTGTGGGGCCAGTGCATGCCCCCGAGCATCTTTCTCAATGAATATGATGCCATCCGAGGACACCTTCGTCTTCTTAGCTGGTCCCTCAGCCCCACTATAATCTGCCAGCAACGTGTGGTTGGCTTCCCTTATGTACCTCTGGTGTGACCTGTTCGAAGTACTTGCCATGTGAGGACCACCATAAATATTGAAAATAGTTCTTACAGCAGGCTCGTGTTGACAGGACCCTTCCCAAACCTTATCTAGACTCTTGTCTGGAAGATCCTGTCAAGCACTTCAACGGACTCATCGAACCCGACTCGTCGGATCGAAGACATCCGAGAAGCGAACCCTAACTTTGTTACACCGGTTTACTCGTTTACAACTTAGTGATTTGGTTTTTCTTTAACTGGTTAGAAGTGATAAATTTTTTTTTTTTCGTGATTCTATTTCAAATATTTTTATAAAATTTTTGGCAGCATAACGACTGCATTTTGATAAAACCAAAATTTTTCTGTAAAGAAAATCACACTTCAACTATATCTCAATTTCCTCCTTACTTCTTTATCCACAAACCACAATCATCATCACATTTGAATATGAACTCAAATTCAAAATATACATATATGCACCATAGATATAAAATGCATGAATAATTATAACTTTACAATCTCCAATATTAGTATATTTCAAAATGTAATACATTAAATACATATACACAAATGTACATCAATGTCTCGCACAATGCGCCCACCTATATGTATATATGCAAAACAAAAGATAGTCGTATCGCCCGCGGTAGTTTTTCAACAAAATGCAAATAGGCTATAAAATTAACAAACCTGTTGCTGCAACGGAGAAATATAATATTACATACACTAACATAGCAATTTACCATTCATTCAAGTTTTATTATTTCTTTCAAAACCTCCATGTATATCCTTTAAACATTCTAACCATCACGGGCGATTATAACTAACGCCAATGTGAAGCTTACTGAGGTATCTCGACCACTACGTTACAGAATTTACTGCATCGTACGTAGGACACTAATTCTCATAATTGAGCAACTACAATGCGGGATTTTCTGCATTGCAAATGTAGTGCTAAAACTCTAGGCGACTACGAGCGGAATTTACTGCATCACACGTAGCGCTAACTATCAAATAACCAACTACGTGCGGAATTATATGCATCGCAACGTAGCGCTATACTTTTCTATAATCTGAGTAACTACGGACGGAATTCTCTACGTCATCACGTAACGCTAAATTTCATAAACTTTTAAGGCATATACATGGGTTTTATATTCAACTCTTCAAGTGCAAAAGCACAAAACTTTCTAGTTTTAAAACTTCTAAAAACTCTTCTCATTTCACTCTCTTTAAGGCAACTTAGTATCAATTTCAATTACTATATAGGTTCCATAGGAACCTATACACTCAAACTTTAACCTTAATTTTGAAAATCATATTCATTCTCATTTATTTCTTACATACCATATGCATTACAAACAATCATGAATTAATATAGAATTTAAGTACTCATAAGTGGCGAACCACTTACCTCGAGGTTGCGTCACTCCGCGTCAAGCATCTCGACGAGGCTCGTGGACATCGCTCACGCGCTCGTCACCTACACAATATTTTCTCATCATTACTAGTGACAAAAATCTCAATTCTCAACTTTAACTCAAAAATCTCAACTATGATCTCTTTTTCTCTATAATCTCCTAACTTGTTGCTAATTCAACCGAGACTCTCTAATCCTGATTTTTGTGTAAAATTTTTAGTTTTAGACCTCTAGAGACCACCCCACGCGGTCTGTTTAGTTGTTGGAGGTTCGAAACGAAAAATTACATTTTTAAAGTCAACTTATAGCCCATAACAGAACAGGTGACAGCATGCTGCTCGGGGCTCCGTTTTCCTTCGTTCTCTTTTTTTTTACAGTTCACTTATCTCACGTTCTAGTCACACGTCAAATTTCGTTGAAAAATATTATCGTTTACTAAGTCAAATCTAAAGAAAACGCCCAGTTTCAGACACTTTCGGGTACTTTTAGTGCGCGTTTTGTATACTTTCCGTTTTGGATTAGCGACACTAGTTTTTCTTCCATAGCTAAGCCTCATTTAACTAATAATGATCAACCAAACTCATTTCATGCAATAAAAATTGCATTAGGATAGTCATTTCACTTCTCAAAGCTCTAACGTCACTATTTTGTGCATAACTTGCACAATTTTTATCGAATTCGATCTGTTCCAAAACCTATGGTTTTCTATGGTTCTTAGACATCATTTGAGGTGTAGAACACCCCCATATAAGTCAAATATAGTCAAGTTTTCTAGAGCTCAAACTTTGAGCTCGGGAATCACAATTTTGTCTAAAACTACCTCTTTACGATTCTAACAATTCTCTAAGCTTTTCTAACTCTTTTTATGCTCAAACTTGGGTTCAAAACCACTTAATCTCAAAGCTTATCTACTGCTCTACAAGTCTTTAACACATATATAAACCTTACTTATTCATTTGGACACTAAAATTTCACTCAAGCTTTGTGTCATTCACTTAGAGTGCATGATAACCATTTTTCTGTTTCAACTTTGTTTAAGTGTATAATAGCCCATATTTATCATTCTCTAGCATCATTTACACTCAACAAATCAACATTCAACTCTCTATTTCAATAACATAAAGTTCTATCAAAGTTTAAAAGCAATTTAACCAACACAACACAACTCAACCACAACAACAACAACCACAAGCTGTCACCATTCTTGACAGCTTTCTGCAGAAATTAAAAGAGGATGAGTTGTGATCTTACTTATTGCTTGTTTGGAGAGTTTGAATGACTTGTAAGAGACTTTAAGGGGAGGGTTTAGAGGTTGGAAAGCTGCCTGGGAGGTCCTTTCTTCTCCCTTCTTTCCTGGCCGACCAGCCCCTTCCGTTCAATCGCATTTCTGCTCGCGTCTGGTCTGTTTCCGTTTCTGCTCGCTTCTCTCACGACCAGCAGCTGCTGGTGGCTCCTTTTCTTTTTCTCTTGCTTGGACAGCAAGCTGCAGTCATGACCAGGACTCTCTTGCACGTCCAGCCTACAGATTCTATCTTCCTTCTTCTTTCACGCGAGCTGCAGTTGCTCTGGTTTTAGCGTGCTGCGCGAATCCGTTTCTGGTGCTGCACAACCAGCAGCTATCTTGCTTTCTTCTGCTGCTGATCACTTCTCCCTTCTTGGTCCTTTCTTCTTCTCTTCTTGGTCTTCTCTTTGGCTCACGGCTGGACAGCTCTCTGCTCTCTCTCTTTCTCTCGAAGCTTCTTACGGTTTCTAGACTGAATGGGCTGTGTGTTTCCTGAAAATTTCAGCCAAGTGTTATATATATACTAACACCACTTCTCTTAATTGCATCATGCCCTAACTCTTTTTAATTTTACTCCAACCTTATTGTTTTAGTGATCTCTCATTGTAACACCCCTCTTTATTCTTCCTTGGCTATTTTGCTTCTTATTTGATTTAATCGTTCATCTCGTTAGAATTTATTTTAATCGTCAGGTTTGTCTTATTGACCATTGGACTCTCTCTTTTTAATTAAATTAAATTCGATTATCATTGACTAAAATCTTCAATTTCCTAACTTGGATTTTTATTGAAATGCTACTTAACTTTTTATGGTCGACGAATTTCGTCGTACTCTCGAATTAATAATTTTCTGAGGCCATGAAATTCCATTAATTAAATGTAGGGATTCATATTATCTCCCTAATTTAGCTTCTAATGATAGGAATTTATAAGTCGAGACTAGGGGTTTACACGTGCTCGGGCTCTGGAGCTCACTAAGACTACTGCTGCTCAGGCTAGTGATCTTAAGGTTGAGGACACTATTGCTGAGGTCGTCTACCAGCAGGTCACACCACATATTCTCCCAAGCGACCTCGTCTGATCAACTCTTCAATAACGTCCTTTAGCTTCCAACGTCCGAGGTGTTGTGTCCATTTTCATTATGGTAGGCACAGAATTTCCTCTAGTCTCGGTGTCTGTTCGGGACTCCTGTAGGAGGTGGCTTCCTAAAGTTCTCCATATTTCTCTCTACGGCGAAGATCCGGTCCTGCCTGTCTGATAGGACACTATAACTCTCACACCAACCTGGATGCCAAGGTCGCTCCCTTCTTGGCTCGGGCCTCGCTCGCTTTGCCACAATGTTAGCGGACCAATGCCTCTGCTCGCTTCACATGTCCCCATCTTGGCCCTTTCTCTTCCCTTGGTGGGAACTGCTTGCTTCACCCCGTTGGTTACTAGGCCTCTTTGGCCCACAAGCCTTCTCCCATCTAATCTCCTTGGCGGCTCTCTCGTAGAATTTTCCCAGGTCTTTTACTGATGACTTATAAATGCTTTTATAGAGCTTCCCTATTTCCTAAGTCCTGTTGAAATAGCGGTCAAGATGCTCTCGTCTGATGGTGTTTCAATATTGTTCATCTCATCCCTAAACCGGGTGATATAATCCTTCAGCAACTTGTTCTGTCTCTAGAAAATGGTGGCGAGGTGGCACGGGGGTGCCAGCTGCTTCTTCAGGGCCTTGTATTGATTGAGGAACTTTTACTGATATTCCTTCCAACTCCTTATGCTACGAGCTACGAGGCCTTTGAACCAAGCTCGTGGGGCATCCCCCAAGGTAGCTGGGAAGACTCGGTACTTGACCAGCGGGTTGTCCATCTGAAGATCCATCTGTACATTGAAGGTGTCCAAGTGGTCATATGAGTCGCTTCTACCATTGTAGGGCGGAATACTCGAGAGTTTGAACTTAGGTGGCAGAGGTATTATCTTGATCTCTCTAGCAAATAGGATCATGTAATCATCTTGCTCTCCCTGGTTTTGAAGTCCAGGTCGAGCTTCCAGCTGCTGGACCCTCTGCAGCAATTCTTCTACCATTGGATCTTGGGATTGAGGTTGCCACGTGGAGCCTCATCTACTGGTGCTCCCTTGTTCTCCCAATTGGCGATCTCGCGGCCTGCGTACCTCATTGACATCTTCTACCTGTCCAGCTCCCCTTTGTAGCTCGGGTTCGCAGCCTCCACGATGCTCGTGAGCTTGGTCGTACCCACGACTATCTTCCACATGTCTATCACCTTCACGGTTCACCCTCACCCTTATGTCAACTGGGTGAGCTGAGATCTCTCTTTCTCGAGCCCGTTGTTCGCCTTTTCTTACATTCAAGTTCGAGGAGCGAATAGATTCTTTGGATAACGACCTGTCTTTGCCGACTACTCCTTCTGGGGTAGGGATCTCCTCAATGGTCTGTCGGTGAGCTCTTCTGGGAGGAGCGACCTTCACCTGCCTCCACACAGGGCGGGTTTGAACTTCCACCAATGCCCTAACTGTTTCAGTCATTTACCTCACTATATCCTCCAACGCTAGCTGACGTTGTCGCCACTCCTGAGCGACCTCTTCCCTAACATGTTGGGTGCTCTACTGGTCATCCTGGTCCTCATATCGTTCTTCTGCCACACCAATACTCCTTGTTGCCCTTACTCTGACCATTGCAAATTAATGAAATATAAACAGTCAAAGAAAAGTCAATTGGAGAAAAGTTACCAGGTCGCTGTTAGGCCATCTTTCTAACGTCAAAAGATGTCGACGTTCGGAAACAGTCGACCCAGAGATTCAAGGGCCCAGACTGCGAACGTGGTAATAAATTATGAGAACTGCAATAAATTTGTAATAAAGAAGGTTTAAGGTTAGTCTGTTGTAATAAAGGTAAAGGAATGTTGGTTGTGGTAGATGGAGATAGTAATGGAATAGTTAATATAAAAAGGAGGGGGAAGAATGAATGCAAACACAAGGATTTTTACGTGGTTCGACGACTGCGCCTACATCCATAGACAACTCTGAAATGGTTCCGACAAAGTGACTGTATACTAGTGTGTTTTCGCTCTTTTTGTACAATAAAAATCTCCTCTATTTATAGAGAGAAAGGAGATACAAAAGAGTGTAATTCACGTTACAAAATGATGGTTATTTCAACTAATCCTGACATAAATCATGCTGCATTTATTGCAAATGTAATGATTATTCCTTCCATGTACACGTCTACATTTATTGCACTAAGAGAGGACTTCTCTTCATTAAATGCATAGCTGCCGCATTAAATGCTTCTTGGTAACTGTGTAAGTGGCGCTTGCAAGAAATCATGCATTAGGTAGAACTGATGACTTGCTGCAGAAGGCATTACCTAGCGCAAGCTCCCCGTGTCTGGCGAACTACGCGAGCTGAATAGGTGTTGAAGCGGGCTGAAAGTATGCTCAAACAATTTTGGCGTTGTGTGATCTCACGATCTCGGCAAGCTCGCTGAGGCGACCTGAGAATTGGGCCTTCTGGGTCTTCATTCCTATTCACACTTATTAGGCCTGTCCTGGCCCACTTGTCCAGGTCGAGGAAACGGGCATAACAATACCATTCAATTATAACATATGACAAGACCCAAACCAGAGTCTCTCTAAGCTCTTATCTGGAAGGTCTTGTCGGGCACTCCAACGAACCTCCTATAACCTTGCTCACGGTCAAGAGAAACTCGTAGAGCGAACCCCTGAGATTGATTTAGTTAAAGTAAAGTAAACGGGCAAAGTATATCAAGGGTTCGCTTCGCGAGTCTCTCTTGACCGTGAGCAAGGTTATAGAAGGTTCGCTGGAGTGCCTGACAAAACCCTTCAAATAAGAGCCTAGAGAAAATCTAGTTTAAGTCTTATCAAGTTGGTATTAGAGCCTGATTTGTAAAGTTTTGAGATAAAGTTTAGAAAGTACTTGAAAGCTATTTATGCATGAAGTATAAGCTAATTGATGCATGAGTTATGCATGAGTTAGGCATAAGATTTAGTAAGTGATAAAGATTAAAGTTTGAGCATTACATGAGTTTAGAATTATCCCATGCATTGTTAGTATTCTAACTCAGATATGTTATGGTTTTCATGCCTATTTGGTATAAAATTATAGATATGCACCGCCGTGGTCGTCCTCGAACTCAGAGGACAACCGGAGAGGCACCCTCATCAGAAAAAGAACATGTTGAGGAATCAGTCAATGTGCTAGCCAATTCTTCCCATCCAGAGACATCGCAGCCAGCCCAAGCAGAGCCTGCTCCAGGAAATATAGAGCAGATGGCACAGATGTTAGCAGTAGCACTCCAGCAGCCGCGGGAGATAGGGGTATCGATAGAGCGCGCCCGTAAGTTAGGCGCTAAGCCTTATGAAGGCACAGGAGATCCAGAGCGTGCATTGTCATGGTTAGAGACCAATGAAGAGATATTCCAAGTTATGGGTTGCTCAGAGGAATAGATGGTGACTTTTTTAGCTTTCCTCCTTAAGGATCGTGCGAAAGACTGATGAAAAGCGCATCAGAGAGCGCACCCAGACGGAGTCTCTTGGGCCGACTTTAAGAAAGAGTTCATAGATAAATTATTTCCCAAGAGCTACAAAGATGCAAAGATGGAAGAATTCTTCTGATTTGAGCAGGGAACCCTTACAGTGACAAAGTACGAGAAGAAGTTCTCAGAGTTAGTTCGTCAAGTTCTCTATGTTGCTGAAAATAAAGAACAAAAGATGAACCGGTTCATAGCAGGGTTGAGTCCGAGGATTAGGACATGTATGACTTCGATAGTGCATACTAGATATGGGGAGTTGGTGGAGGCAGCCACCAAAGTTGAGCGAAGTGAAGAAACCACCCCAAAGCCGAAGCCGCAATTCAGTCAAAAACGTAGCTGGACCGGCAGTCAGTAAGGAGGATCAAGCAAGATGGCCAAAAGTGAACCGAAGCCTTCCAAGTTCGACAATCGGAAGCAGAGTCAGAGGGCTCAGACCAGCTAGAGCTCAGTTCAGTCATCTGGAGGGTCAAAAAGCCAACAAAGTTAGAGGAACAGGTCTGTTTGCAGCAAATGCGGTAGATCACACCCTAGCAAGTGTCTTATAGGCAGAATCAGATGTTTCAGATGCAGTCAAAAGGGACACTTCATGAGAGATTGCCCTAGTATAGTCACATCGAGTCCCGTCGAAGCTAGGTCTACCGTTCAGGGGCAGTCGAGTGGGGGTTGTGGACCAGAGAGGGGAGGCCCCCAGGGTAGAGGAGCTACAGTACCGACATAAGCCAGTGGTGGACCTAGTAGGGTGTGCCACCCAGGGGACAGCCTGGTAGACCCCGTAGCCAGGCAGCTAAAGTATATACAGTGATGCAGCAGGAGGCTGACGCAGCTCCAGAGGTGGTCACAAGTACCATTTCATTATTTGACTCTGATGCATATGTGTTGGTGGACCCAAGAGCCACCCATTCTTTTGTTTATGGGGACTTTCTGGGTAGAGTTAGAGTAGAGACGAGTCCGGTAGACTGCAGCATGATTGTGTCACTTCCTACAAGTGATTCATTAGTGGTAGATCAGGTATATGTGGGAAGTAAGGTTATTATAGCAGGTCGTGAATTCGAGGCAAATTTGATAGTGTTGAATATTCAAGACTTTGATGTCATTTTGGGCATGGACTAGTTATCTAAGCATTGTGCCACAGTAGACTGCTACCGAAAGGACGTCAAGGTCAGTAAGTCTGGGGAACCAAATGTAATCTTTTATGAAGTGAGGAAGGTACTCCCTACAAGCTTGATAAGTGTGATACGAGCTAATAAAATGCTCCGAAAAGCATGTCAGGGATACTTAGCTTATGTAGTGGAACCAGATGATGGACAGTTACAGTTAGCTGAGGTTCCAGTGGTCAGTGAGTTCTCTAATGTCTTCCCAGAGGACCTTTTAGGGCTACCACCAGACAGAGAGATAGAGTTCGAAATTGAGCTAGCACTTGGTACATAGCCCATTTCTATAGCTCCATATCAGATGGCACCTGTAGAGTTAAAGGAATTAAGGCCCAGATGAAAGAACTGTTGAGTAAGGGATTTGTTAAGTTGAGTACATCACCGTGGGGAGCTCCAGTATTGTTTGTGAGAAGAAAGATGGGAGTCTCCGGTTGTGCATCGACTATAACAACTCAATAAGGTCATTATTAGAAATCAGTATCCACTGCCAAGAATAGATGACCTATTTGATCAGCTGCAGGGAGCTAGGTGTTTTCAAAGATTGATTTAAGGTCAAGGTATCATCAATTGAAGGTTAAGAAGAAGATGTTCCTAAGACTGCTTTTAGGACTGCTATGGCATTATGAATTTCTAGTAATGCCATTCAGATTGACTAATGCCCTAGCAGCTTTTATGGATCTGATGAACAGAGTCTTCAGGCCTATTTGGACAAGTTTGTCATCTTGTTTATAGATGATATCTTAGTATACTCAGGTAGCCGAGAGGAGCATGCTGAGCACTTGAGGGTGGTATTACAGACGCTGAGAGAACATCAGCTTTATGCTAAGTTCAGCAAGTGCCAATTTTGGCTAGACAAAGTAGCTTTTCTAGGACATGTAGTTTTCGCAAAAGGAATATCAGTAGATCCCCAGAAGATAGAAGTTGTTGTCAATTGGAAGCCACCCACGAACGTAACGGAAGTTAGAAGTTTCTTGGGCTTAGCTGGCTATTATAGAAAATTCGTGGAAGGGTTCTCGAAGATTGCTACTCCTTTAACTAGATTGACAAGAAAAAAGAGAAGTTCGTCTGGTCAAATGCATGCCAGAGTAGTTTTGATGAGTTGAAGAAAAGGTTGACCACGACACCAGTGCTTACACTTCCATCAAGAAGTGATGGGTTTACAGTATATTGTGATGCCTCCAGGCAAGGTTTAGGTTGTGTATTGATGCAGCACGATAGAGTGATAGCTTATGCTTTGAGACAATTGAAGAAGTCATGAGACAAACTATTTGACACACGACCTAGAACTAGCGACAGTGGTGTTTGCCCTACGGATATGGAGACATTATTTATATGGAGTACCCTGCAGGATCTTCACTGATCATAAGAGTTTGCAGTACTTGTTCAGCCAGAAAGAGTTGAATATGAGGCAGAGAAGATGGATTGAACTCATCAAAGATTATGACTGCACCATTGAGTATCACCCTAGCAAAGCAAATGTGGTAGCAGACGCACTGAGCAAAAAGCCTACCAGTTCCCTAACCCAGCTAAAAGTAGAGTACTTGCCCATGTTAGTAGAATTGAGATCTATGGGTATCAGGTTGAAGACGATAGATTCTGGTGCCTTGCTAGCAGTTTTCCATGTCCGTCCGGTATTAATTGATCAAGTTAGAGAGTTGCAAGCCCAAGATCCATATTTGATGAAGCTCAAAAGTAAGTTAGAAGCTGGGCAGCAAAGTAGCTTCAAAATAAGAAGTGATGGAACACTAGTTCTAGGCAGCGATTATGCGTGCCAGATGTATGTAAATTGAAGAAAGAGATTCTAGAAGAAGCCCACTCATCAGCATATGTCATGCATCCAGGGAGTACCAAGATGTATCGGACTCTGAAGACCATTACTAGTGGAAAGGAATGAAGAGAGAGATAGCAAAGTTCGTATCCAAGTGCTTAACTTGTCAACAGATTAAAGTTGAACATGAGAAACCAGTAGGGTTATTACAACCTCTGTCTATTCCAAAATGGAAGTGGGAGAGGATCACTATGGATTTCGTGGTTGGACTTCCACGAACTCAGAATGGGCATGATGCCATTTAGGTGATAGTTGACAGATTGACGAAGTCCGCCCATTTTCTAGCTATTAAGAATACCTATTCCCTGGAGAAGCTAGCTCAGTTATATGTAGATGAGATTGTGAGATTGCATGGCGCACCAGTATCTATAGTGTCAGACAGAGATCCACGATTTACCTCCCGATTCTGGCCGAAGCTACAAGAAACAATGGGCACCAGATTGAGTTTCAGTACGGCCTTTCACCCTCAAACAGATGGCCAATCTGAAAGAACCATCCAGACTCTTGAAAATATGTTGAGAGCATGTGTGATGGAGTTCAAAGGGAGTTGGGATATTCACCTATCTTTGATTGAATTTGCCTACAACAACAACTATCAATCCAACATTGATATGGCACCGTATGAAGCATTGTATGGTAGGAAGTGTAGAACCCCAGTTTGTTGGGATGAAGTAGGTGAGAGAAAATTGATTGGCCTAGAGATTGTCCAAGCTACTACAAAAAAGATCAATGTGATTAAAGAACGGTTAAAGATAGCAAGCGACAGCAGAAGAGCTATGCGGACAATCGAAGAAGAGATTTAGAGTTTCAGGTGGGTGATAGAGTTTTCTTGCGAATCTCACCATGGAAGGGTGTTTTTTGAGATTCGGGAAGCATGGAAAGTTAAGTCCACGATATATAGGGTTGTACGAAGTATTGACAAGAGTGGGCGAGGTGGCATATCGTTTGAAATTACCACCAGAGCTAGCAAATATTCACGATATGTTCCACATTTCTATGCTTCGCAAGTACATAACCGATCCTTCGCACATTCTGAAAGAACAACCAGTGCGATTGAAAGAAAACTTGACCTACGAAGAGCAGCCAGTGGAAATCTTAGATCGTAGGGAACAAGTATTGCGCCGCAAGATTATTCCACTAGTGAAGGTGTTGTGGAGAAATCATGGGTCAGAAGAAGCTACATGGGAACCTGAAGAACAAATGCGTGCCCAGTATCCACACTTATTCGAGACAGGTATTCAGTTTAAAATTTCGAAGACGAAATTTTTATAAGGAGGGGAAAAATTGTGAGCCCTACCTTCGATTTTAGACTTTCTAGTGTTATAAGCTAGATAATAGAATGAGAATGTTAAACTTCATCAAAATTGTTCTAGTGAGTGATATTAAAATGCTAGTAAAGTTTTTAGAAACTAATAATTCTAATAGTAAAATAAATTTAAGAGAATGGCAAAATAGTCATTATTCTAAATTATAGTTCTATGTATTTATAGGTGTGATTATAATAGACTAGTGTGGGAATTATGAAATTTATCAAAGTAGTAAGGGTACCATAAAAGTTAAGCAAAAGTGGAGGACAATTTGGTTAAATTTTAGGAAATGACATGGTATGTAAATAAGTATCAAACTTTAAGGGCAAAATTATAAATGAAGCCTATATATACATAAGTCATTGCCTTCCAACACTTAGCCATTTTTAGAAATCAAAATAGAGAGAAAGAGGGGAGAGTGGACGACAATAGGAGGAGAGGAAGAAGTAAGTCCATTCCAAGCTACTTTGACACACCAAATCAAAATCCTAGGGTGATTCAAGCTAGAAGAACAAGAGTAAAGGAAGATTAAGGTAATTTATCATGATTTCTTCCATAAATGATAGTAGTTAGGTTGTATAATGTGATGATGGATTGATTTGTTTTCTTGTTGTGTTGTTGATGGAATCTTGAGATAAATCAAGATTATAGTCTTGAATTATCAAGAAAGAAAGTAGATTTGACAAAAATTATGTATGAAATGCTAGTTAACATGTATATGGATGAAACCCTAAGTAGTGATTAAAGTATATTTATAGCAAAATTTCTTGTAGATTAAGTGTTTGATAAATTGTCTAAGAGAATTAACAATGAAAAGCTTGAAAAAGTGAAAAAGAGTAATTTAATGAAAAGTTGAAAAGTGCAATGTATGATGTGTGTGTGGGTCACGGTCAAGGAAGAAGTATGTGACTTCATTGAGCCTTGATCCATTTGAGCTTGAAATTCATGTTTATTAGAGCTTAGAAAATGCAATAGGGAGGATAGAATTGAGGAAGCCAAGTGTAAAGACAATAGGGTGTTATTAAGCTTAGTTGAAGGGCATTAAAGGAATTCATGAAAAAACCTCTTTTTGATGCATGAGATGAATATGTTTGATTGTATTGGAGTGAAAGAATGTTAGATATGAAAGAATTGAGTTTATTGTGCAAGTGAGGTGAAAATGTGCACTAAAAGTGTCGAAAAATAGGGGTATTTCATAGGTTTCACCCCCCTATACTTGGAATTTTTTAAAACCGTTTTACGGGTGACCTAAGTGAGAGATAGGGAGATGATCTAAGTGAAAACGGAAGCGAAACAGCCCATGGATTGGGCTGTGAATAGTATTCTGTCAAAGGGGGTACGAAAATTTTGACTTTTCGTTTCGGGCCTCTGAAAATTATACGAACTGTGTGGGGATGTTCCTAGGGGTATATAAGTTAAACTTTTGCAAAGAAATTGTAATTAGAAAGCCTCGGTTGAGTTAGAACCTAGGAAAGAAGATTGTAGTCAAAAGGGGTATTGTAAGGGGTTTTTAATGTTAAAAGCAATGTGTGTAACTTTGTGTAGCACATTGTGGCATATTTTAAGTAAGAGTATGTTGTGCAGGTGACACACAAACTAGTGGAGCAAAGGAGACTCATTAAAGCCCTCTGACAAGTTTAGAATCAAGGTAAGTAGCACTCCCTTACACTATTTCAATTCTAGTTAAAATATAGATGTGTATTGACTAAAAGGAATTGTGAAACGAATTTCAAATATTCAAGTTCGTATTTTTGTGTAAAAGATCCTTATATCGGATTCAGAAATGAAAATCGAAACTAAAGCATTTCAAAAATATTTGAATTTAAAGTTTAGTTAAAGGTTTTTAAAGATAAAAAATTTGGTGCTTAATGCACTCACTAAAAAGGTTTTCAAAGGCCATGTGTACTCCTAAAGTTTATATGTTAGTTAGCACTACATGGTGATGCAGAAAATTCCGCTCGTAGCTGTTAAGATTCTCATAATTTTTAGCGCTACATTACGATGCAAAAAATTTCGTATGTAGTCGTCTAGATTCATAGTTTACCTTGCATTGCGATGCGATGCAGAAAATTCCGCACGTAGTTGCAAAAGTTAAAGTATTGAGCACTATAATATGCGATGTAGAAAATTCCGCATGTAGTTGCTTAAAGTATAGATTATTTCACACTACGTTTTGCGATGTAGTAAATTTTGTGCGTAATTGTTGAAATATCTCAGCAGAGTCACGGTTGGCGTCAGTTGAAATCGTCACGTGATTTACCACATTGAGCGGCGTAGTTAGTCGTAGTGTGGGTAGATTCTTTAAGGGTACACATGGTGCTTTTACTAATAAAGTTTTAATTTAAACTTTATAAGTATCAAAAACGAGTTATAAATACTTATATGACGATTTTCATACTTATTTCATTGATTAAACTAACGAATTCTCTTTGATTGTAGCGTAAAAATCTGTTCAGGTATTTCTATTGGGGGATGAAGTAAAAGAATCACCTCGTCGAAAATATAGGTGGGCGAAACCAACAGAAGCATTATATATATATATATATATGTATATCATGTTATGTTTTGTGATTGCGAAAACAATGCAGTGCATGTGTTACATTGCAACATTCGGAAATATATTTTTAAAACTTGTAAACTTTTGCAAACTACATTGGATGAACTAGTAAATTTCACTTATGATGCATATATATTCTCCACCACGATTATTATGCATAATGGTTGTGAATTTGATTGTGAAAATGCATGTTGTGAACAAAAGAAGTTGGGTGGTGATTGAGAATAGTTAGGAGTGCAAATTCTTGCAGGGAAATTTTTGGAAACCTCCAAAATACAGTTGTTATGCTGTCGAAGTTTTGTAAAAAATTTTCTTTAATCAAACGAGAAAAATTTATACCAACCCAACTATTTTCAAAGAAATCGAAATTGATTTAGTTAAAGTAAAGTAAACGGGCAAAGTATCTCAAGGGTTCGCTCCATGAGTCTCTCTTGACCGTGAGTAAGGTTATAGGAGGTTCGTTGGAGTGCCCGACAAGACCCTCCAGATAAGAGCCTAGAAAGAATCTGGTTTAGGTCTTGTCAACATATCTATGTACCTAATCTATAATTATATATTTACTCTGCATAAAGAGTAATGTTACGCTTTCTAAATATTTTACCCAAATCCATGTTCAATGATATGTATATGAATTGTCAAAATCTTATAAATCATGAGATGATATGATAATTAATATAATCTTGACAATTTATATGTCATATCATTTAGATATGAATTTGAGTAAAATATTTGGAATCTAACATTACTCATACATAAAATATCAACAAAGATCACTATTCAATGTGGTTTGGTGGTAGAAAAATCCCTATTCAGCTTGCTAATGATTCAAGTGCGAATAACTACAACACTTGTGGTATTTAATATATATATATATTTTCATCTCCTCTAAAACTGTATATACACCCCAAAACACAATTAATTTTAATATCTTGATATTATCTTTGATAACATTGTTGAAACATTGAGATTTCAAAACTATCAAGCAAAATCGATAAAAGTCCTCCTTCCTATGGGAAATGAGTCAGCTGAATTCTATATATGTTTCCTAGCAAAATCGATGAAAGTCTTCCTCGCTATAGGAAACGGGTCAACTGAACTCTATATATATATATATATATATATGTTTCCTTTAAAAACTTACATTTCCTAGCAAAATACTTATATTTTAAAAGAAAACTGAGGTTTCAATTAAGATTATCCTTTCTGTCTAGTTTTTAAAGACTTTTGATTTAAAGCAAAACTATTAAAATTGATGAAAATAGTTAAAACGCTTATATTTTAAAGCAAAATTGATGAAAGACTTTTGTTTTCAATTTAAATTATAATAGTTTTTTCATTTTGTTTGAATGGTTTGTGTTTCATGGGTTTGTATTGTTATGAAGAAATTTTGGGTTTAATTTAAAAGATGAAGCAGTTGTATGATTTGTGTAACGCTCGATCTAATTGGATCTAGTAGAATTTTTTTTTTCATTGAATAGAGTATAAATAAGGTTTATATAAATAAGTAGAGGGGTTCAATTAGAAACTTTTAATTTAAAGAGCCTAATTAGAGTGATAAAAAAAACAGCCCAATTAATTAATATGGAGCCCAAAATTTAAGTGAGCCCAAATTTAGAATTAGTGGAGTCCATGTCCTTTTTACTAAATGCACTCATTGGTTTTAAAAAGAAAGATATATATAGATATACAAAATTGTGTAAATTCGTGTGACATGGAAATGAAAGAGAAAGAAGACACATTTTGGGTGATAAGGGTCAACACATGAGACAAAACACAAAGAAATGAAACAAAATGGGAGTGGGACCGATCCATCCCACAACACAATCGACCATATAGCTAAACAAAAGCAAATCATTTGGAATGAGACAAAAGGTAAAAATGAAAATAAAATCAAATGGAGGGAGCAGTGGGGCCAGTCCACAAATACAAAAGCAAAACCAAACAAATGGAGAAAGTGGAGATAAGGAAAAGATAAAAGAAGAAAAGTAAAGTGAAAAAGTGGAGACAAATGTCAAGTGGCAGTTGAATGGAATTGTTATGCAAAAGAGAGATTGAAAAAGTGTGGAGGGGTTATGTTCGACCACTTATGCTTGGATATAAATATATATATATATATATATATATTGGTTTGTTTCAATTAAAAGTACACCATATACACACACACTTGACCGGCACATATTACAAAAGAAAACAAAAGTAGGATAAGGACAAGAAAGTGAGATTGGAGAGAAAAAGTGGGTGGACAAATGTCTATTTTGAATAAAAGATAAAATAAAATATAAAGGGGTGTGTGATGAATGGTCTAGAAGCAAGATGACCAAATAAGAAATTGACAAAGAGAAAGATTGAGAGGTGGTGGAGTGTTATTATATATATATATATACATGTTGACATTTAGTAAAAACAAACACAAAGCAAAATAAAGAGACATTGAATCAGGCAAGGAAAAGGCGAGAAGTAAAAGAAGAAAAAAAATGGAAGAAAATTTTGGATGCTTGTATAGAATATTTGAGCATTCGAATTATCCAAATAAGTAATTTTGTTTCAATAGGATTTGGATTCCAAAAAATTAGTTAATTTTTTATAAGTCTAAATTGAGTTTATGTGATTTTAGGGTAAATCCAGAATTATGAGAAATCAGAGAGGAACTCATTTTAGATCCATAAATAAGAAATGAGTTATATGAGTGGATAGTTTTATTTTTAATTAAATTGATTGAGTTATGTTTATTTATATTTATTATTTATTTTAGGTGAATAAATCGTTGTTGAGTTAATTGATTTTATATATTATAAATTATGTTTTATGATTGAAATAAAAGTTTATTACAAATTTGTATGTAAATTTATCAGAAATTCTAGCAAGAATTTTATGTTTTCAATTTGAGTTATTATTAGAAAAATTTTAATCTGTTTTAAATAATATGATTTTATGCTTTGAGAAAGGAAAGAAAAACAAATATTCTTAGAATATCAATGTTGTACCGTCTCCTCTAATGGTCAGATAGACTACACATGTGTGAGTCCTAGATTTGCCCAGCACGTGCATGGCAGCCGTTATCCCTCGTTCTGCGTATATGTTGAGTATCTCCACCACTATGATAGATTTCTCTGGGTACTAGTTAGCATATATTTTTATAGTACAAAGATTATATACTGAGTTTGATCGGTACAGAACGAGATTTACAGAATATTAGATTTATAGAAAAAAATTTTCAGAAAAGTTTTACAGATTATAGATTTTTACATTTTATATTATTAATGTTATAAAGATAATTTATATAGAAGTTTATAGTTTTACAATAATATGATATTTATATTTAGTTTTATTTCCAGATATAATTGTTCATGAATCATTGAAATTGCTTCTTTTTATCAATGATAATTTTGATATTTTATTTAGAAATATTTTAGAAAAGTTATATCCACTCATTGGGTGTTAGAGCTCACTCTTTTATGGGGCGTTAGCGCTCATTCTTTTATAAAACTATTTTTTCAAGTATCTGCTGCATGATCGTGCAGATTATTACATATCGTGAGAAGAGTCACACTATGATAAACTGTTGAATTTATGTATATTATTTTTTATTTACCAGATTTCATAAATGTATTTCTAAAATAGTTTTTTAGATTAATAAACATTTTACAGATATTTTAAAAATATTTCACATATTCAGTTTATAGGTCTAGCACGAGAAATTTAAAGATTTTAGATTTGTTTAATTTATATATTTGATCAATGCGATTATCAAAATTACGATAATTATTTTAAAGAATTTTCAGTAAATTCAGATTTAAATCAATATGACTCCAATTTTCATTGGATTCTCCCGGACTCGAGATAGGAGTCAAGATAGGTTAACTTGGTATCAAAGCAGTGGTTTCAAATTGAAAGAACTTTTTCTTGTTGCAAACATTCAATTTTAATTTTGTTAAAGATAAAGTTATAGTTTTATCATCCATTATTGTGACCAATCTCGCAAGAAACATGTGGAAGATCTAAGTAAGCATCTGCGGTTTAGTGTTGATAGATTAAGCTGAATTGATTTTGACATAAAAGTGAGATGTATTGTATGATAGTAATAAGCGATTCATCAGATTGTCTAGCATTCGAAATGTTTGGATCACAATTATTGGAGTATATATATATTGATAATAATTATATTAATTGTGTAATTATTCAATATGCCTAGAGATTGTGGTTGTTCATGACATTTGAATTGTTTTTGAATTAAGTTCTTGGTGTTTAGATTACCTTCTAATTGATATATTTGACGAGATGAAATTGAGTTGATATATATAGACATAATTCTCCATATTTGAATATAGATGGAATTTAACGGTTTAAGCCTCCCTTATAAAGATTTTGAGAGTTAAATTTTAATCGTTGTAATAATACTTTGATTTTAAGTTTTGATTTTGAATTTATTTGTGATTATAAGGTAATTTATGGATTCATACTTGGTTATAACCTAGATGTAATTTTAATGGATTTTAAACAAGTTTAGTGGTTAAAACATATTTTTGGTGGAATTTTACTTTTATTGGTGATGCATTTGACATAAATCTTCATTGGTATTGGTGTTAGTACATTGAATTTAATTAGTAAATATTCGTTGCTCGAGCTTTCTTGTGGATTAATTTGATTGGTTATTTTATATTTATTTGGGTGAAATAAGTGGTAGAATTCTAAGGAAATGTTGATGAAAAATTTTTATATTCATTATGGAGAATTATCATATTAAGAGAGGTGATCATGTGAATAATTATTAGTCTCTTGTAGTGAATTGAGACTAAGGTAATTTTCAATAAGGATTGTTATCGATATATTTGAAATTGGGACTATTACTTATTGATATTTATGATTTAGAATTTTGGGATGATGATATAAACTATATATGACGTCTTTGAAATTTTATGACTTAAGGTTTTAGATGATTGAAATTCTGAAGTATAGAATATAGTTTATATTAACTCTTGAGATATGTGTAAAATCATATAATTGTTATAACGGCCCATCCTCTAGTGGGCCGGCTAGGCTGGGGCTCGCCCCCAGCACCAGTCCTGCTGTCGGCCTTGGCCTGCGGTTCATCTGGCCCGACCACCTGGCAGGTACTATCCTCTGGTCCCCACAAAGTATTTACTCGCCTCTCATACCTCTCGAACCCGAGACCTAGAGGACCTAAATAGATCTGGAAAGCGAGGTGTGTATCAATTGAGCTAGCTCTCCTTACTAAAAATTCATGCAATGTATGATTTATATAAAAATAACTTCAAAAACATGCTCTGATACCAAATTGACAGGCCCCTCTCCTTACTAGGCTTGCCGGCCGCCTCACGGTAGCCCTCCAGCGGATATCTGATCCAACTTGAAAGTTCCCGTAAAGCTACGCCGTTTACTTTTCAAAACTTTCTTTTAATGTGGAAAATGTGGAGAAATTTTTCTTTTTCTTTTCTTTTTATTTCAAACATTTATAAAACGGATTTATAAAAATTTGGGCAGCATAATGGCTGTTTTTCGAACATGCCACCCTACAAATTTCAAAATTTAACACTTCTATGACAAACAGTTCTCCACTACTGGACCTCAAGCCCTCAAATCGTTTTCCACAATCCAACCACAAACAGTTTTTAATTTGAAATCCATAAATATACTTCATTTTTAGTTAACATAAATATATAATTTAATTTGCCAACAATTTTATTTTATAAATACAAAATGCTATATACAATCCAAAATATAATTTGGAAATATTTTCATCAAAAGTTGTATGTAATGCATGACATACACTTTCGAACATAAACTTATGCAGTGATATCTTTGCGTCAAGCCACCTACGCGTCTGATGGAGCCTCTTCTGATTGGCGGCTCATACCTGCACCTGGGGAGGATTTTTCAAAAACATATGAAAAGAATGGTGAGTATAAAACTCAGTGAGTGGATAGCTTTTTCAACTAAAATATCTTTTTCTAAAATATATATCCCCTCCCAAAATAATTGTTAAAACTACTAATTTTCTTATAACTTTATTAAAATTACAAAACTAATTTATTCTTATAAACTTTTCTTTGTTTCTCGAAACTGGTAATAAATTTCTGATTTAATAAACTTCACGTCTACTAACGTGTTCTTCTCTTTTATCTCACCAAAGGTAACTCAGGGAAATCTTAGCTCTATTGTGATAGAATTTCTCATCGCCACTAGAGCTCGGGAATGCTACCATATGTAGTCGCAGATGTGGGAAACTCTTGGGGTCATGATTCCACTCCCAACATCAAGCAAATCTACACTACCATATATGTGCAGATGAGCGACTCACAAACTCAACCCCCCGGAGCTAATAACTATCCCAACCATCTTGTCATACACGCAATGGTACTATGACCGGGTATACTAGGGATTAGGGTAAACCAAATGTATCTAAAATCTCATTTTCAATGAACTAAAAATTCTTTATTTTCTTTTAACATAAGGCTTGAAACTATAATCTCATTTTTTTTTCTAAGGCCAAAGCCTAACTTTAGAGCTACTTTAGCATGGCTAATTCTTGTATATAATTACTCAAATATAATGAATTGCTTTCATACTAAAAGAGTTTAACATGCTAAAGTTTAAATAATTCATAATTATAAACTTGGTAACTAAAATAAAAATGATTATTTGAACAAATATAAAGGGAGTATTTAACAACAATTTAAATAAATTCATTATAACTCAATAAATCTCATAAACACTTTAAATAGAATATAACCACTCACAATTTACTTTCAATCTACTCCACCACTCATTCAAAACCTCCCTTTGATTCTTTTTGTTTCCAAGTCACCTAAAATCACATTCCACCATCAATTCATCACCTTTTTCATTTAATTTCCATACCAATCATATTTATTCTTCAATTTGGATTTACATGAGCATGTACTAATTAAATCAAATTCTTGATATAATCTTTTCAACCAACTTCCTAACCAACATTTTTTATTTAAAATCAATTCAACAAATCACTCAATTAAATCTTTAACACAATAAAATGTCAATTAATCATTTAATCCATCTCAATATATTTATTCAATAAATTCACCACTTCACCATATTTTCCACTAATAATCTCACATCCAACTCTATTAATTTCTTTAGCACCAAAGCACTCAAACACCTTATAAACATCATCAAAACACATAAAAAAGATTGGATAACAAATTTACACTCATTCTTAACCTTAACCAACATAATCACCCAAACTTTCCAATTCCATTTTTCTACAACTTATTTGATACCAATCAACTCATTTTCATTCCAAAACATCATACCAACCATTCAAACATTAAAATCAATATAAACACATGAAAAAACACAAGTGGTCCACACACTAGTATACTTGTCCAACAATTCATTCACTTGATTTTTCTTTCCAAAATTCATCTCAAATTAATCTAATATCATCTATAAACTCATTCAAACACTAAAATACATCCAATTACCTAATCTTTTCCAAGTTAATCACATACTAGTACATGTCATACCCCAACTATTCTCTTCATTTCCAACTCAAAATCACACCCACAACCATCAAAAAACCAACCAAAGCCTTAAAATACCAATTCAATTTAATTTCATCAATTTAATATATCAAACCCTAACTCACCTTACTAAAATAGCTTGACCCAAACTCTTTGATGTTTTCCTTCCCTTCTAAGATCAAATTGATGATGATCAACCTCTAAACAACCCATAAAATTCCATCAAACTCTCATTAAATCAACAACCCATAAAAACCCATCAACTAATTCATAAATTAACTCACTTACCTTCGATTTTTTCTTGAATAATTTTTCATGGATTTGAGAGAGAGAAAGATGGATAGCACACTTGAGATCTCTTATTCTTCTTCTTCTTCTCCTTCTTCCTTCTTCCTCACAACTAGATTTCTTCTTCTTCCTCTCGGTTTCAGCTTGTCACGGGTCTGCTCTCACTTCAGCTTTGTCTCACGGTTTCACTTTGGTTCTCATGGTTTCTCTCTTCTTTCAGCCGAATCACATCTCTTCATTCATCCATTCTTGCATTCACTTTATATACTAACACCTACCAATGTCTAAATTACCCTTGAACCAACTTTAAAATCACTCAATTGCCATTAGTTATAAATAAATTTATTTGATTGGTCCAACTCTTACACTAATTAAATTCATCCCAATCTAGTTCCAATTCAACTAACTAATCTCCTTTTTGACTTAAATGTGTCAATACATCATTGGTTTTCACCCAAGCACATGGATTGTGCTTCTTTGATGATTATCCTTTCATGTGTTTCTTTAATAATCCTTAAACTTAAAATTTAATCCTCATTTAACACTAATAAATTCCAAAAATATTTCATGGTCATCCTATCATCAAATTGACCATGTAATACTCTAATTAGGTGTCTTAACCTTCAATCCCATGCTTAAAAAAAAAATCAATTGGTTATAAACTCACTAAAATTCACAACATTTCCAACGAAGATATTTTTATCGATAAATATTCGAAACCCTTAAAATCCACTTAAACGGACTCATTTTGCCTTTGTTTTAGTTTCTAATAACTCTAATTCTATTTCGGGGCTTATGATGTCCGGGGTCCATTTTCCAAAAATCACTATTCACCTAAAAATACTATTCATCAACAAATTTTATCTCACGAAACTTAAGAAATTTTTCATTTCTTGAAAATCACTATTCACTCAAAATACTATTCACATAAAATTACTATTCATCTAAAATACTATTCATCCAAAAATACTATTTATCTAAAAATACTATTTCTCCTAGGGAAATGAAATTCGGGGTTCTACAATTGTTTTGTGGTGTCATTAATGATTATCGTAGTAAAATTCCATATTGACTCTTGAAATGTGTGTAAAGTTTTATAATTGTTTGGTGGTGTTATTAATGGCATAAGTAAAGGTATTTTTGTTGAATATCAAAGTTGCACAGTGAAAGTGTAGTGTTTAATCTTTTGTTTAAGAAAATTCATGTTTATTAGGTTTGAAATTGAGTACTTGAACTTTGAGATAATTTATTGAGATTTATGTGAATGTGTTATGGTATTGGTGTTATAGAATATGATTTTTAATGATTTATTTGTTTCAGAGAGTATAGATAGAAAATGAAAAAAAAAAAGTGTGATTAATTATTCATTGGTGCATATTGATTCATTATTCGACTACATGAAGTATAAGAATTATAGGGAATGATGTATTAAGTTTTGTATATTATTGGAACTGATAAAAAGGAAAATGATTATTATTCAGAATGGTTGTATGTGTGATTATTCAAAAGTGTACAAGTATGATTATTGTTAAGAAATCTAATTGAAGAATTTGTTTAATGGTAGTCTATTTAGGCGTTAATTGTTATGGTTTTGGATATTGTATATGAGAAAATTTATAGAATATTTTATCATGGTACAATTATAATTATTGAAGAGTTTTATTGAATAATAGTATTTGTAGTTAGGTGTGAAATATTGTGGTGTTGAATTTACGATCTTACATGTTTAGAAAATTGGAGATTAATTGGATTACTATGGTCATTGATGATTAAATAAAAGTAATGGCTTTAGAGTGAGACATCTCGAGTTAAGACGATTTGTAAATTTCAAAGACGAAATTTTATAAGAGGGGATGAATTATAACGTCCGAATCTAATTGGCTCTAGTAGAATATATTTTTTTTTTCATTGAATAGAGTATAAATAAGGTTTATATGAATAAGTCAAGGGGTTCAATTAGAAACTTTTAATTTAAAGAGCCCAATTGAAATGATAAAAAAAAAATAGCCCAATTAATTAGTATGGACCCCAAAATTTAAGTAAGCCCAAATTTGGAATTAGTGGAGTCCATGTCTTTTTACTAAATGCATTCATTGGTGTTAAAAAGAAATATATATATATATATATATATATATATACAAAATGGTGCAAATTCGGGTGACATGGAAATGAAAAAGAAGGAAGACAAGTTTTGGGTGATAAGGGTCAACACATAGACTAAAACACAAATAAATGAAACAAAATGGGAATGGGACCTATCCATCCCACAACACAACCAACCATATAGCTAAACAAAAGCAAATCATTTGGAATGAGACAAAAGGTAAAAATGAAAATGAAAACAAATGGAGAGAGTGGTGGGGCCGCTCCACAAATACAAAAGCAAAACCAAACAAATGGAGAAAGTGGAGATAAGAACAAGGAAAAGATAAAAGAAGAAAAGTCAAGTGGAAAAGTGGAGACAAATGTCAAGTGGCAATTGAATGGAATTGTTATGCAAAAGAGAGATTGGAAGAGTGTGGAGGGGTTATATTCGTCCACTTATGCTTGGATATATATATATATATATATACACACACCGAATTTTTTCAATTAAAATCACATCATACACACACACATACATTTGACCGATATATATTACAAAAGAAAACAAAAGTAGGACAAGGACATGAAAGTGAGGTTGGAGAGAAAAAGTGGGGGGACAAATGTGTATTTTGACTAAAAGATAAAATAGAATATAAAGGGGTGTGTGATGAATGGTCTAGAAGCAAGACGACCAAATAAGAAATTGACAAAAAGAAAGATTGAGAGGTAGTGGAGTACTTGTATAGAATATTTGGGTGTCAAATTATCCAGATAAATGATTTTATTTCAATGAGATTTAGATTTTAGAAAATTAGTTAATTTTTCTATAAGTCTAAATTGAGTTTTATGTGATTTTAGGGTGGATTCAGGATTATGAGAAATCAAAGGGGAACTCGTTTTAGATCCAGAAATAAGCAAATGAGTTATGTAAGTGGATAATTTTATTTTGAATTAAATTGATTGAGTTATGTTTATTTATATTTCAGATTTTATTATTTATTTTAAGTAAATAAATTGTTAAGTTAATTGGTTTTATAGATTATAAATTATATTTTACAATTGAAATAAAAATTTACTATGAATTTGTATATATACTTATTAGAAATTTCAGTAAGAATTTTATATTTTCAATTTAAGTTATTATTAAAAAAAATTTAGTATGTTTTAAATAATATGATTTTATGTTTTGAGAAATGAAAGAAAAATAAATACGCTTTTAAAACATCAATGTTGTACTCTCCCCTCTACCAATCAGATAGACTACACATGTATAAGTTTTAGATTTGTCAGCATGTATATGGCAGATGTCGAGAAAGTCATTGAGTCACCTAGCATGTGTATGACAGATGTTATCCCTCATTCTACGTGTGTGTTGAGTATCTCCACTACGTATGATAGATTTTTCAGAATATTAGTTGGTGTAGATTTCCAAAGTATAGAGATTATATACTAAGTTTGATCAGTACAGACAAGATTTACAAAATACTACATTTACAAAACAAGATTTCTAGGAAAGTTTAATAGATTATAGATTTTTATATTTTATATTATTAAAGTTATAAACATAATTTATATAGAAGTTTACAGTTTTACAATGATATGAGATTTATATTCAGTTTTATTTCCAAATATAATTATTTATGAATAATTGAAATTGTTTCTTTTTACCAGTGATAATTTTGATGTTTTATTTAAAAATATTTTAGAAAAGTTATATCACTCACTAAGCATTAGTACTTACTCTTTTATAAAACCATTTTCCCAATATCCGCCGTAGGTTCATGCAGATTGTTGCATATCGTGAGAAGGGTCACATGATGATAAACAGTTGAATTTGTGTATATTATTTCTTTATTACCAGATTTTGTAAATGTATTTCCAAAATAGTTTTACAGATTAATAATCATTTTATAGATATTTTAAAATATTTTATATATTCAGTTTATGAAGCTCATATGAGAAATTTAAAGATTTTAGATTTGTTCAATTTATATTTTGATCAATGCGATTATCAAAATTATGATAATTATTTTAAAGGATTTTCAGTAAATCTAGATTTTAATCAAAAAGACCATAGTTTTCACGGAATCCTTCGAACTTGAGATAGGAGTCGGAATAGGTCCTGTCAATTTGTGTTGAAGAACAAGAAGCAGTTTATGTTATTAATGAAGAAATTTTGGAAAGAGACCCAACTTTTTTTTTTTTTCAAATGGGAGTTTTGATAGAGAGCATGATGATGATAGTAATGGAGATTCAGCCGAAAAATTAAATAATATATCAATAATTTGTAGGGTATGATTACAAGCTTTTAATATTTAAAAAAAAATAATAATAATAGGATGAACATACAAAATAGGGTGCATAAAAAATATTGTAAGGGTGCCAACATCACCACTCATACATATATAGTACTTTTACTATTAGTATCTCCTAACTTTAAAAAGTTAGTACGAATCAATTAAATTCATCCACTTGTATTTGAATTAAATAAGAGAGAGAATTTATTTTAAAAGAGAGAATGCAATGAATAAATTTGATTAGTTTGTTGATAGGACCCACCTGAATTCTCTATAACGAATCCAGCGATCCCGTCGGGCATCCCACGAAACCTTTCTGTAGTCTATCTAGCAAAACCCAAAAAGATGTCGTGGAGCGAACCTTTAACTTTTAATCTTTTGCTAAATATATGAAACATAAATTTTAAAGTAAATTTTCAAGAACATGATCAAAAACATTTTCACAAATTTAAAACCTCTATGTCAAGTATGCAATTTATCATTAAATACTTTATATATGATAACGTAATACACCACCATAGATATAACAAGTTTTACAAATTTTAACTATAATCCAAAATATGCACATGTGCATGATTTATGTCTAAACCAAAATATTCATTCATAAAGTACCTTCACAGAAACGTCGATCGTCTTTGGCCCACCTAATCTGAAGGAGGAGAACGTGTACCCTAATCACTTGTTCCTGCACCTAGGGAGGTTTTTATAATATAAAACCAAAATATTGTGAGCTATAGAAGCTCAGTAAGTATGTATGATTTTTTATTTAAATTAATCTTTAAAAATTTTACCTCCTGAAAAATATTTGAAAAGCATTGCTATTTAAAACATTTTCATTTCTAAAAACGTGTGTTTTTTAAACTTGCTAAAATATTTCATAAATTTTCAAAGCATAGCTAAAACATTTTCTTTCTAAAATCTATTTTTAGTGATATATTTTCTTTCTAAAAATGCACTAATGGGAACCCAAGGGAAGCTACAACCACATGGCGACTAATCTAGCGTCGCTCAATATGGGGTCACGTGGCATAAAAGCTAGCATCGCACACCGTGAGAAAACTACAAAGACATCTCGCTACTACGCGATAGAATTCTACATCGCATATCGCATAGTGAGATAATACCCCACAAGTGTAGAGGGTGACATGACAGACACGACAGACTCAATCCCCTGATGTTAGTGACACGCCCTCCCATCACTTGCCATACATTGCGGGATATACCAACCGAGTCTGAATCTATAAAATCTATAAACTTGGGTAATTCACTAGCGTTTGAAAACTTTCTCTTTCTATAATTCAAATTGAGTTCTTTTCCATCATAAAAATATACTAACATAATGTATAACATCTCATTTAGCATAAAACTCTTTATTTCATAATTTCATACATAAATAATTTCTTTTCATGCTAAAACATAAAATCATTTATAAGCTAAAACGAGTAATGGAAATCTATATTTAAAAAAAAAAAAAATGCTTGCAAGATAAACTAAAAGGTATTTAATATTAAAAAACATTTTCACGCTCAAAGCTTGCTTCCCAATTCAACAATAACTATTCTTCAGCGACTTTTGTTAGCTTGCTGCGTCACCTACACTTAATACCAATGAGATCTCCATTTAGAACATCCATGCACATAAAACACCTCAATCCCAAGCCAATTCTATTATTAATATAACTTATAATTTCATCTAGGTTGTAACGGACTGCAACACTGCTCGGTCAACCTCGAGCTGCGAGCTCGATCAGCTCGTCCAGCTCACCCCTTTTTGTGAGCTACCTTCTTCCAGCTCAGCCTGATCCACAGGCACTGCCCAACTCGTCCTTTACGAGCTGTTGCTTTAGTCCAGCTCAGACAGGCACTATAACGAGCTGCGGCATCACCCAGCTATCCTTGCGAGTTACCGCTCTAGCCCAGTTCATACAAGTGCGGTAAAGGCGAATGGGCATCACCCAGCTCGCTCTTTGTGAGTTCGCGCTCTAGTCTAGCTCAACAGGCGCTGAAAATGGTTGTAGGTATCATCCAGCTCGCATTTCGTGAGCTCCCACCCTAACTCACGCGTACTAAATTCTAACATTTATTTTCCAGGTCTTACACCATGAATCAAAACATCTCGATCTTATTAAACTTCACACTTTCATCACTCAATAGTAGTTCCCAGAACCATGGCAAAACAATCAAATTTCAGTTGAATAAAAAATCCCTCTTTTAACCAAATTTCACATCCATACATACACCAATATTTCATCAAATTTCTTCACATAAGATCATATCACAACCACAATGGATTCTTATGGTAGAACTTTAATATCTTAAACAAAAGAATCAGACTACTTTAAAACGACACATTTTCTCAAACAGTCACTTACCGATTTCTCCCTAGCCTTTTGCCTTACTTTCCCATTTGTTTGATGTTTTAGATCTCTAGATTTATGCACGAAAATCTCGTTAGATACATGCGCAGTTCATGGGCTGTTCTTGACAGACCTTTCACTAAAAGAACACCATGAAAACTAAATCTTACCACTTGATTCTTACTAGATCGGGTTTGATAATTCTCCTAAACTCGTTCTTCACCTTTATACGGCTTAGTTACCCTTCAAAAACGGTGAAAAATAGCTTGGACTAGCTGCTGCTCTTAGATCTATTTTCTGCTCATGTTTGCCAACAGCTTCCTTTTCTTCTTCCAGATTTTTCTTCACTTGCTCCACTTTATATAGGCCATCACTCCTTTGTAAAATTGCCCCTCAAGTTGCTTATAAATTTATATTCATGTCATTCTCTAGAGAATTCTTCACTTTCCAAATTGTCCTTGTCATTTCACTTTATTTATAAATTTGTCACTTTAAAAAAAAAATTTATTTTATTTCCATAGGCAAAAGTGTACTTTATACATTTCATTTACAATACTAGGTTCGGAAAAAAGGTGTTGCATTAGTCCTAACTTTCTATATATAGATATCAACAAAGAAATGTAGAGTTCACAACCTAAAATTGATAAATAAGAGAAAGGGTCAAGTATAATACATAGGGCACAATACATCCAATTGTTGTAATCATTTTTGGTGAATTTTAAATTGTAGCTAATAGTCATATAAAGAAATTAAGGAATGGATAATAATGGCGACCAAATTTCTATAATAATGTAATAGCCATGTCATATAGCATGCAATTAGTATGCATCGAAGCTTTTCTGGATAGACATAAATTGTGGTATGTTTGGTCGCAAATCATAACCTAAGTAGTTAAGAATTCCCTATTTCTTTTTAGAGAAGAGGTTTAATACGTCAAGATATATACCCAAATCAATTGCTCTATATCATGTGATATGATTCTCTTACTTGACTGACTATTCATATTTATGGAATGATATCAAATGTATACACCAAGTACTTAATATTTCTCCTCTCTATGTATTAACCTTTTTACCTAGAATGCATCGATAATGATTTATCTCGTTGTTTCTACTCTTTTTGATGTAGATCAAGTTTTCAGATTCCTCATTAGTTTAGGAATCTTTATCCTTATTAATTTAGGATTGTTAATTCTTTTAGTCTAAGATTTAATCTTTAAGTTAGGATTCCTATTCCTATAAGGGTTAGGATTAAAACTATTATAAATAGACTTATGTTATTTATGTTTTGTAAGTTATTCAACATTATTTTTAGCAATAAAACTTATGATGGTTGAAATTGGTTCAAGTGGACAATGAACGACGGTTCACGATTGTCAAGCAACGACTCGACAGAATCAAAGAAACACTTCGAAGTCTTCAGTAGACTCTTGTTGCGTTGACTCTCGAAGGAAGACAAGTTGCCGACGAGCGTCAACCTGACTTTAACAGGTAACCGAACGGTGACCATCGACGGTGATGTCGAAGATGACCAAAGACCGTAAAAAGGTCAGAATCCGGAGGACCAAGACTCGCATGACTCGGATCTGCCTTTGAGACACGCGTGTGACCTAGGCTTGTCAAGAAATTTTGCACGACCCGTTTTTCACCCTAACCTAAAACCCTATAACCCACGTGTCGCTGGATCAACGTACCCACTAGACCGGCGAGGTCTTACCGATGATTCCCTTGCAAATCCCGACCTTTACTATCCCGATCCATACAACCATGACCCTAGATGCCAAGATCCACGATACTCGACCTAGATCAGGCCTGAATAAGGCTAAAATGGTGACAATGGAGGCCGACGACCTCATATCGATGGTGACAAAGATCAGAGCGATGGTGGAAGAAGAAGAATCGAAGAGATTCGACCATACCCACTCCAACCCGACCGATTCATGTGTATCAAAGGGGCAATCAGGTTGTTTTTAGATGGCACGATGCCCAAGGAGATGGCCAAGCAGTCCATAGACGTGGTGAGAGGGGATTTGCACCCATTGGAGGCTTTGATGATTCTTTGAAAGACAAGGATAATGTCAATTTAGCCAACAACATTTATAGGAATGCCTGATATCACCAAGAACGGCAAGATTACAAGATGAAGATGGATTTACCCACTTTTGATGGCCGATTACACATTGAAGACTTTCTTAATTGGGTGTATAATGTAGAGCAATTTTTTTATTATTCAGAAATCCCAGAGGATTGACAAGTTAAGAAAGTAGTGTATAAGTTAAAAGGAGGAGCTACAACTTGGTGGGAACAGTTACAGTTCAATCGTTAAAGACAAGGAAAGCAACGTATTCAAACATGAGCAAAGATGAAATGATTGCTAAAACAACGATTTCTTCCTCCTGATTATGAGTAATTCCTATATCAAAAATTCCAGAATTATCGACAGTTGAATAGAAAAGTTGAAGAATACGTTGAAGAGTTCTATCAACTAAGTGCTAGGTGTAGTCTGATGGAAACTAGGGATCAATAAGTTGTTAGATATATCGAAGGTTTAAGTTTGGCTATTAAGGATAAACTGGCTCTCCATAGCATCTGAACATTGTTTGATGTAGTTAATTTGGCTATAAAGGTTGAGGCTCAAATGAATAGACCAGTGAATCAAAATCCAAACAATTTTGAAAGGTCTATCCCAGATACTTCATCCAATTAAAGAACAACTGACAGTAGTGAAAAAAACTCTAAATCCACTCCTGTAACCCCAACTCTAGGATAGGGATAAAATACCAACTTTGCTCCTAACAAAACCACTGCACCACATCAACAACAAAATTGGACCAATTCAAACCCATATGCTCGACCGAATATGGGAAAATGTTTCTGATGTAATTAACCTGGTCATCTCTCAAACAATTGTCCTGATTGAAGAGCTGTTAACTTTGTCGAAAAAGATGAGATAGTGGATGGTGGTATAGAGGATCTAGAAGTTGATGATGATACTTATAAAGGAGCTGAATATACTAAAGGGGATGAAGGGGAAGCAGTTGTTTGTATGCTTTAGTGACTCTTGTTAGCACCCAAAAGGATTGATGAAACACAACGCCATAGGATTTTTCAAACTCAATGTACTATCAATAATAAAGTCTATAATGTTATTATTGATACTGGAAGTAATGGCAATGCGGTGTCCAAGGCGTTAGTTAAAACACTGAACTTGAAAACTAAGAAACATACTTACCCCTACAAGATTACATGGATTAAAAGAGGTCCTGAAATTCGGGTTACAGACGTTTGTAAACTTCCCCTATCCATTGAAAAATATTATAAGAATGAAATAGTATTTGATGTGGTTGATATGGATGTCTGCCATGTCCTTTTGGGAAGACCTTGGCATTTTGATGTTGATGCTACATACAAAGGTCATGACAACAAAATTATATTTTGATGGTATGGTAGAAAGATCGTGTTGTTGCCACAACAACCACAATTGGAGTCTCAAGGTGTTAGTAACACTGTTGGACATTTATTTACATCGATTCTAGGATATGATTTTCTAGAACAAGATAAAGCTCAGAATTCTCTCGTAGCTCTAGTTGTTAAGGGTTCAATTACAGCTAAGGTTGATATTCACCCAATAGTACATCCACTTCTTGAAGAGTTTAAGGACCTATTACCTATTGAGTTACTAAATGAGTTGCCACCTATAAGGAAAATTCAGCACCATATTGATTTGGTACCTAGTGCTACTCTGTCTAACCTACCACATTATCGCATGAGTCTAGCAAAGCATGAAGAACTACAGTGGCAAGTTAACAAGTTGTTAGACAAATGTTTAATTTAGGAAAGTATGAGTCTTTGTGCGGTTCCTGCTTTACTTACTCCAAAGAAGGATGGAAGTTGATGAATGTGTGTAGACAGTCGCACTGTAAGCCCTTAGTCTCGATTCTGAACTTTCTAGTGTTAGAAGCTAGATTATGAAATGAAAATGACAAATTTCGCCAACATTAATTTAATCAGGGACATCGAAGAGTTAATGATAATTGTAGAAACATACGATTTTTGTTTAAGTAAGAAAAAGTCGAAGAAGGGTAAAATCGTCTTTTTACAAATAAGAGATAATTGAATAAGTGGCAATATGGTCATGTCCAAAATAAGAATTATATGTATAATTATCCATAAGTATTAGTCATTTACCACTTGATTGAAACTAAAATTTTAATGATAGTCAAAGTAAGTCAAAGAGGGACGTGATGGTCATTTTATGAAAAGTCACTTATATATATGTGACACTTAGAAAATTTTTATGAAACAAAGAAGCAAAAGTCGTGAGAATTGAGAGAGTGTGAGGGTGTGTTGGATGGTAAAACAAGAGGAGAAGAAGAGAGCTTTCCAATCAATTTTTCAAGCTTCAACTCACAACTCTAGGGTGTTTTCAAGCTAAACCAACAACCCTAAGTAAGAACTAAGGTAAGATATCATCCTCTTTCTCAACTTTGATGATAGTTAGATGTATGGAAAAGTTTGATGGTTGGGTTGTTGTTTTGTTGAGTTGTTGATGGGATTTTGATTCCCATCAAGCTTTTAATCATAAATAACTAAGAAGAGAAGTGATTGGAGTGAAACCATGCAAGAAATAGGAATTAGATATGTATATGGAAGAAACCCTATATGAGAAAACTTGCATGAAATAAGTAAATTTATGGTAGTAATTATGTTTATTGAAATGTCTAAGAGAGTAACTTAGTGAAAATATTGAAAATAAAATGAAATGAAATGTTGGATGAGAATGTGTGGGTGTCACGACCATATGTGGAATGTGTAATACCATTGTGTTTTGATCCAAATAAGCTTAGATTCATACATAATAAAAGTTAGAAAAACATATAGAAGTGATAGAATTGTCAAAGGAGAAGTATAGAGTTAAGTTGGGAATTTCGAGCTTAGGTAAAGAGCTATAGAGAACTGCACTAGTTGGACTTATTTGGGGTTTTTTTAGACCTCAAAACATGCCTAAGTGTCATAGCAAACCATAGAAATTAGAAGGGAAAGTTTGGATAAAAATTGAGTAAGTTATGGCTCAAATAGTGCACCTATGTAGTCGTAAAGTGAATTATGAATGTAAATGCATTCTTCGATGCATGAAATGAATGTATTTGATCATAATTAAGTAAAAGAACCTTAGATACGAAAGAATTGAATTCGTTGCATGAAGGATGCCACAAATGTGCATAAAAAAGTGTTGAAAAATAGGCGTTTTTCATAGGTTTCAACCCTCGATACTTAGAATTTTTTGAAACCGTTTTACGGGTGACTTAAGTGTGAGTTAGGGAGATGATTAGAGTGAAAACGGAGCAAAGAAAATTGCTAGGATGGGCCCTAGCATAGCCTCGATTTTAAGGAGTCCAAAAACAGTGATTTTTCGTTCTGGGCTTCCGTGACTATTTTAAGCATTCCAGAGTGTCCCTAGGTGATAATAAGTAAGGCTTGTGCAAAGAAATCGGATTTAGAGAGTCTCAATTGAGTAAAAATCGAGTTGGGAAAGTAATAGTGTAAAAAGTTTTCAATAGAGTAACTTGTATTGGAAACTCTACTTTTAAGTTTTGAGTTATGTATTTGAGTATGTTATAATAAGACGTTGATATGTAGGTGACGAGCAAGCGAGCGAGGCACGAGAGGCTCGTTGAGGTAATTGAGCATATTCAGATCGAGGTAAGTGTTACATTGCTTACATTATCTAAATTTTAATTTAAATTATAACTTATTGTTGATTTCAAGTTTTATAAAATGATTTATAAAATATGAGTTCAAATCGAGTAAAAGATCCTCTACGGGATCAAGAAATGAGAATTTAAAAGTAAAAGTTGTTTTATAAAGTTTGATGTAAGTTTGAATTAAAAACGCTTTAAGCTAAGCGATTTTGTGCTTAATGCATTTAGAATGAAAAAGCGTTTCAAGAGCCATGTGTAATCCCTCAGAGTTCAGAGTATCTAGCACTACATTGCGACGTAGAGAATTCTGCACGTAGCTGTCTAGATTTAGAGTTATTGGCGCTATGTTGCGATGTAGAAAATTCCGCTCGTAGCCGTCCAGATTTATAGCTACTTGCAATATACTACGATGTAGAAAATTCCGCATATAGTTACAAGGGCTATCGAGCAGTTGCACTACAATATGCGATGTAGAAAATTCTGCATGTAGTTGCAAAAAGTTATAGGTTATTAACACTATAATTGCGATGTAGGAAATTCTGCATTATAGTTGCTCAGAGTTGTGACCGTTTCACTCTACATCGTACATTGCAATGTAGTGAATTCCACATGTAGTGGCCGAGATATTTCAGTAGCATCACGGTTGGTGTTAGCTGAAAATCGCCACGTGATAGTTAGAGTACTTTAGGGGTACACATGGTGAATTTAGAAAGAAAGGTTTTCAAAATCAAAATTTTTGATATCTAAAAAGTTTATGAATTTCTATGTAATGATATGATTATAATGCTTATTCATGTCGAATTAACATTTTTAATTTTTGTGTAGCGTGTATATACCACGAAGTGCTTTTGTAGGTGATTTTGCATATCAAGGAAACCATTGCTGAAATTCTAGGTGGGAAATTCGAAGATTTCATCAAACAAATGAACATATTTACTTTGTGAAATTTGACACTCAGAAAATGTATAATATATTGATATACTTTGGAAAATATTGAGTTTGTATCGTATATGTTGTGCATTATGAATAAATTCTTAAACTTCATATAACATATACATATATTCACATACATATGATCAACATTCGAAATGTTATGAAAATATATGATTGTGGAAATATATGTTATGGAAATGCATGTTTGAGATATCTAAGAAGTTGGGTGGTGAATTGAAATAGTACGAAGTGTATTTTCTTTATAAGTTAAATTTTGAAAATGTTAAAAATACAGTTGTTATGTTGTCAAAATTTTTATTAAAATTTGTTTTCAACCGAACGTGGAAAAAAAAAAAAATTTACACCAACCCAACTATTTTAAAAAGAAACAAAAAAAAAAATTGTTAAGTTAAAGCAAATAAACGGGTTAAGTGATTTTTCGCTTCTCGGATTTCTCAAATCCGACGAGTCGGGTTCAGGAAGTCCGTTGAAGTGCCCAATGAGATCCTCCAGATAAGAGTTTAGAGAGAATCTGGTTTGGGTCCAATCACGCACAATCAACAAAATTACTATCAAGCACCAATTTCCCATTTCGTGACTTACTGATATGTTTGATAGGTTAGCAGGAGCTGTGGTATTTTCTAAACTTGACTTACGTAGTGATTATCATTAGATTCGTGTACAACCTGGCAATGAGTGAAAGACAGTGTTCAAAACTAAAGATGGTCTTTATGAATGGTTAGTGATGCCATTTGGATTGTCTAATGCACCCAGTACTTTTATGCGATTGATGAATCAAGTTCGTCAACCATTTATTGAAAGTTTATAGTGGTTTATTTTGATGATATCCTTATCTATAGCCAGAATGAGAAGGAACATCTGATGCATCTCAAAGAAGTTCTTTAAGTTCTAAGGGAAAATAAGTTGTACATCAATTTTAAGAAATGTAATTTCTTGACTAATCGACTCTTGTTCCTTGGTTTTATAGTAGGAAAGGATGGTGTCCAAGTTGATGAAGCTAAGATTAAAGCCATTCGAGACTGGCTAATCCCTAAGACCGTTCGAAAAGTGCAAAGTTTTCGTGGTTTAGCTACCTTTTACAAGCACTTTATTCGAGGTTTTAGTACAATCATAGCATCAATTACTGATTGCTTAAAGAAAGGTGGATTTCAATGGGGCAAAGCACAAGAAGACAGTTTTCAAGTAATTAAAGAAAAGCTTTGTTCTACTCCGTTATTGGCACTTCCAACTTTCGAGAAAGTGTTTGAAGTAAAATGTGATGCAGCTGTGCAAGCAATTAGATTTGTATTATCGTAAGAGGGACAACTTGTTTAGTTTTTTAGTGAAAAGGTTAGTGAAGCTCGGCAAAAATGGACTACTTATAAGTTGAAGTTTTATGCAGTTGTTCGAGTGTTACAACATTGGGAGCATTATCTGGTTCAACGTGAGTTTGTGTTATATACTAACCATCAAGCTTTGAAGTTTATTAACTCACAAAAGACAATCAATTGTATGCATGTTCGATGGATTACTTTTTTGCAAAAATTCGCTTTTGTTATTAAGCATAAGTCCGGGCAATCAAATAAAGTGGCAGACGTATTAATTTGGCGAGCTTTTCTTCTATCTACCATTAGTGTAGAAGTGGTTGGTTTTGAATCTTTAAAGGATATTTACGCTAGTGATGAAGATTTTGGTGAAATATGAACGAAATGTAGTAACAAAGAGTTTGTTACTGATGTCCTTATGCAAGATGGGTTTCTATTCAAGGGTACACAATTATGTATCCCTCGTTCTTCGTTATATGAACTTTTGATTAGGGAGTTACATGCTAGAGGTCTAGGTGGACATGTTGGATGCGACAAAACAATTAGTTTGGTAAAAGAGAGATTCTATTGGCCACAACTTAAGAGAGATGTAGAACGTTTTATTCAACGATGTCCTATCTACCAAAGAGCTAAGGGACAAGCTTAGAATACAAATCTTTATAATCCTTTGTCTATTTCGGAAACAATTTGACAAGATCTGACAATGGATTTCGTGCTCGGACTTCCTCATACCTAAAGACGTGTCGATTTAGTTTTTGTAGTAGTTGATCGTTTTTTCAAGATGGTTTACTTTATTCCGTACAAGAAGACTTTAGATGTGTCTCATATGGCTCATTTGTTTTGCCCTGAAATTGTTCGCTTGCATGGCATACCCCATTCAATTACTTCAGATTGTGATGTCAAGTTCTTAAGCCATTTTTGGCGAACATTGTGGAAAATGTTTGATACTACATTAAAGTACAGTAGTACCAGTCATCCACAGACAGATGGACAGATGGAAGTCGCTAATCGAACTCTTGGAAACATGATTCAATCTATTTGTGGAGAAAAGCAAAAATAGTGGGATGTAGCCCTTCCTCAAATAGAGTTTGCCTTTAACAGTATGCCTAATCGTTCTACCAAAAAGGAACCTTTTGAAGTTGTCTACACAGGGGTTTCGTGACATACTGTGGATTTGGTTCGTCTACCTTCTACTTTTGATGTTAATTCTAATGCTAAGGAGTTAGCTTAACAAATTTATAGGATTCATCAAAAGGTCAAAGATAACCTTAAAGCAACTAATTTACGCTACAAGACTGATGCCGATCAACATAGGCATTTCAAGGAGTTCAATGTAAGCGACTTAGTGATGGTTCACCTTCAAAAGAATCGTTTTCCTGTGGGCACATACAACAAACTATGAAACAAGAAGATTGATCCTTTCAGGATATTACAGAAGATTGGCAACAATGCTTATAAAGTGGATCTCCCTAGCAACATTAATATTTCCAATGTTTTCAATGTTGCCGATATCTTCGAGTATTTTCCTCCAGATGAGTTTACTCTGCAATCACAAAACTCGAGAACGAGTTTTTTTCAAGAGGAGGGGATTTGATATAGGATAAGTTTTCAGATTTCTTATTAGTTTAGGAATCTTTCTCCTTATTAGTTTAGGATTGTTAATTCTTTTAGTCTAAGATTTAATCTTTAAGTTAGGATTCCTATTCCTATAAGGGTTAAGATTAAAACTATTATAAATAGACTTATGTTGCTTATGTTTTGTAAATTATTCAACATTATTTTCAGCAATAAAACTTAAGAGTTTTTTTTATCGTTATTTGAATTTATTTGTTTCATTTCAAAACAAAACTTCCGCTGCACCACTTTTAATCAATCCTTGTTATAATTTCCCAAGCTGAATTCATAAATTCATCAATTAAATTAATTTTAAAAAATAAAATTCATCAATCAACGGAGTTGCCATAATCATTTTAGATATTTATATATAGTTAGATGATAAATTTGTGCAAATATTGTTAATATTAATCTTTAAGTTGAAAATTATATTCATAAAATTAAAACATTAAGTGTATAATTTAACATAAAATGTAGGATCTTATGATTATTATCCTATTTTATCTTCATTTGCTATACGGCCAAATAGTTTATTAGTTCTAATAATTTCAATATTTCTATATTAAAGGTTGCGGAACCCAGATGCAAGTAGTGGAGCTCAACCAATTAGACATCATATCATAGAGGAATGACAACTTAAGCCTATCATGATATGGTTCATCTTCAACCGAACCATTAATTCCTTGCATTTGCAACATTTAAAAGCCAGTTCAAAAGTCATCTTCAATTACCCAATTTAAGCATTAATCCTCCAATAGAAAGAGCTAAAAGAAGTCCTATACGTAATATACACCAGTAAATTGAAGAGAATAAATTGAAATTTTGTAAGGCATATACGTAATATAATTGGAGCATCCACATTAAAGAGGCAAACAGCTACGGATTGAGCCCGGGACCATATTTAATCATTTGTCGAACTAGGTTACAGCTATGCAGATGTGCGATGAGTGCGGGAGAACCAACTATTCTTTCAACTTTTAGCGTGTGCTCACCGCTATGATAGCAGCATCATTTGTCGAACTAGGTTACAGCTATGCAGATGTGCGATGAGTGCAGGAGAACCAACTATTCTTTCAACTTTTAGCGTGTGCTCACCGCTATGATAGCAGCATACGTGGATTTTTGTGGAGGTGTTCCTTTGCGGATTCCCTCATCAAAACTTAGTTCAAGCTTTTTTGTTATTTTGGTGTTTCAATGTGGATCCCCTCCATCTTCTGTTTGTCAAATATTTCAAATGAATGTGGAAATTTGATCTTTCAATGGATTGAATTTCTGGTTCAATTTTATCCTATAATCTTTCATGTGTTCACATAAGTTATAGATGTTGCATATGTTGAACCAGTTTAACTGTATATGTAATAGGGAACTATCAAATACTGGACGAAAATTACTTTCAAGATATTAAACCAGCTGGGTGGAAAGTAATTTTCGTCCAGTATTTGATAGTTCCTTGAAGGAGAAAGGGTAGATAGATAATTGACTTGGTCTGTTAGGTGTTAATACACATTTGTCGAAGAAGTGATTTGTTATTAAATAATATGAAATGAAAATGAAAAAATGAGATTGTGACACCTGGCACTCATCTAAACAAAAAGTTAAGCCTCACCTCACCGTCTTTTTGCTCTTACCCTCACTGTCTCTCTCTCCTATAATTCACCCTCATTGTGACCGTCTCTCTCTCTCTCTCTCTCACCTTTTATGAACGATGGTCGGATCTCCCTCCAGTGGTGGAGATTACTCCTGGAAGGAGATCAACCACAAGCGATGGTATTTGGCCTCTCGTCAATGCCAGTCAAACTATGTCAACTACCATTGACCATCGCCGCGTTGCATGTGTGGTCCACCCCCCATGCTTGCACCCATGCAATGACAGCGCTCAAGTGAACCAACCAACCTTACATGAACCCATGTCTTGCATGTTGTTTTTCCATCCAGCCTGTGCATACTGTCTCTGCCCACCATTAACACAAACTGCCCAGCTTTTGCAACAACCTTATACAACTTTGCATGCCTTTCGTTGTCTCATGCTTACTGCTAGTGTTCCACCAAGCATATAGCCTACGCAGTCTATGTCATCCTGTGTAAATAGCCCTTTTTGCACCCTACCAAAAATGCACCATAATGTTTGATGTTAGCCTACCCAAGCTAACACACCAAATTTTGCTAGCACTGACCAACAACCAACAACATGTGTGGCACCCAACACACGGACTTGGGATTGATTTTCACCCCCACCAACCATTGCGCACACAGGCTAGCCTATACGCACCAACAAAGAGTCTAATAAATAACCCTCACTAAAAACAGCCAATGCCCTTGTAGGGAGGGCCTCTAAGCTACCCCGCTTCTCAACCTGCTCTACCGAGTTGATATATATGACCTCGTACTTTTTCTCCCTATCATTTGACAACTGCTCATAAATGGCCCTCATAAAGCACGAATTCATTTCATCAATGAGCTAATCCCTCCAATATCAAGTACGACCGCGGCCTTAGCTTGGACAAATAACTTGTACCTATGAATTAAGTCGAAGTTCAACTAAGCCACCATCATGATGTTCGCTCGGTCCCGCCAATTCCGCATCCGAAGAGTTAGGTTTGCAATGCCCAACACCTGTATGATTTCTTTGTTTACAGTCCTCATCAATCATGTGTTAGCACTGGAATGAAAACCTTGCCTAGTAGCTTCCATATCCGACATGATGCTGGTAGACGCACTAGTATCTAGCATCGTAACAAAATCCAAACCATTCACTTGCACATTAACATACATTAGCTGCTTAAAGCATGACTTATATTTAGCATCGATGTTGTTTAACGTGTGCATTGGATTGCATCATGAGAGATTATCATCAGCAACTACATTAGATCCTTCCTCTTAACGTGCCAACACATTCAACTTCTCCTTCGTTAGGCAATCTCTCGCTTTGTGTGGACCATGCTGCAAACATAACAGCTAACCCATTTTGTTTTGTCGTCATTCTAGTTCTTGCTACCCATAGCATTCTTCGCATATTTTCTCTTTTCCACATCCATTCTCTCGCTATCCTTTTTTTCCTTCTTGCCATGACCCGATTTGCCCTTCTAGGCTAAAGATGTAGAGCTGTTAGTAAGGAAATCCATTAGTCCCTCAAACTGGCACCATGGCTATGGTGATGTCCATCACCCCCTACCTCATCTAATCAACTTGTGCCCATGTCTATAAGCCCGTCATAAAATTGAATAGCTTGTCCTCCTCTGACATGTTTTTGATGTCCAACATCATTGAACCGAATTGCTTAACATATTCTCTTACAAACCCAACTTGCCTCAACTTCCTTAGGATCTGTCGGTGTTGATTTCTGGTCGACGACAGTTCAGAAC